>JALXJV020000002.1:51304669-51491923 GCA_024633595.2 Lepomis macrochirus
CAGGTGTTCAGGTGTCCAGGTGTTCAAGTGTCCAGGTGTTCAGGTGTCTAGGACTCCAGGTGTCCAGGTGTTAAGGTGTTCAGGTGTTCAGGTGTTCAGGTGTTCAGATGTCCAGGCGTTCAGGTGTCCAGGTGTCCAGGTGTTCAGATGTTTGGTCTGCTTGGTTCCAGGTGAGCATCGCATGTCTGCTGCTGAAGATGGTCTTTGACCCGTGCACTGGACAACTCCTGACCCCAGGTGTCTGCCCAGTCGTGTGAAGAAGGTAAGTGAGCAATCAGAGTCCGGATGCTCCTGCATGAAGTGTAAAAGATGCAACATGTTTGGCGTCCTGTTTCTGACCTGCAGGTTACTTTGTGACCAAGAACTGTTCTGAGCGTAGCGGGAGGCTGATAGGAGTCCGGTGTAAGTTGTGCACGGACTGCTCAGGTAAGCGGCCTGTTTCCTCTTTGTTATGTTTTACTGTTTGAAGACGTTTATGCGGTCAAAGCCTCGGTCTGATGAGCAGCTGACTGACTGATCGGTTTGTGTCCTGCAGCATCTCATCAGGACACTCTGGTCCAGTGTTCCACGTTTGCCCGACTCTGTGTGCAGAAGCAGAATCGCACCCGCGGTCACGGCAGCGTTGACAGCTACGAAGCTCCAGGTGAGACTCACCTGTTCACTTTGAGTCAGAGTCAACGTTTCAAGGCGTGTTCAGAGTTCTGATTGTCCCTTCTTCCTCTTCCTGTTCTCAGACTCTGCTCCTGGATTGTGGATCGTCCCTCACTGTGATGTAGAATCAATCACCGTCACTGATCTTTAATCTGCTCTGTTGATCCACTGGTTTCTGAAAAGGATTTTCTGGGCATAGAAGCTCCGACCCGGTTTTATGGTTTCACTCACTGTAAAACTAAATCAGACTTCTGCTGGTTCTGAAAGCAGTTGTAGTGACCTGAGTGTCCACAGTGGAGCTGTGGGAGTTAGAGGAGAGTCAGTCGAGGTGGAGCAGCTGAGACCGTGCTGACTGTGTTTCTCTGGTTTTGTCTCTTCAGATTCAGTCCTCTGGTCCTGGTCCTGCTCGGCTTTGTTCTCATCCAGCTCCGTTGGGTTATCACCCGCCTGTCCTGTCAGTACCACCAATGTAACAAAGTTAAAGGTATTAAGCCCATCCCATCATAGAATAGGCCCCTCCCCCTCTACTAAACACCCCTCCCATCCTCTAACCCACCTGTTATTCCCCTTTTGCAGGTCTGGATCCGGTGTGACTGAAGTGGATCTGAATAAATCAAATCCAGTATCTCTCATCTTCAATTCTGTCGGGACAATCTGCTTCCTGAGGCAGCTGTCGGACCTGATCCAGCTCTCAAGAAAACCACCTGGCAGCAGATCTGAAGTCCAGATGCTGTGCAGACCCGACTTGGTGTAGCCCCACATTTAGCTAGTTTAAGTCCAGATGTTGGCTAGGTGCTTGAGCAGATGTAGCCAAGTTGAGTCCAGCTGTAGTCCAGCTCCAGACCAAATTCAGTTTTAGTCTAGAGTTAGGCTAGGTGTAGCCAAGGTTCAGGTTAGGTGTAGAAGCCAGGTTTAGTCCGGGTTTAGTCCGGATATAAACCATGTGTAACCTAGGTTGAGTCCAGCTGTAGGCTAGGTGTAGCCCAGGTTGAGTTTTATACCAGATGTTGGCTAGGTGTAGCCCAGGTTCGAGTTTTAGTCCAGATGTAGGCTAGATGCAGCCCAGGTTCAGTTTTAGACCAGATGTTGGCTAGGTGTAGCCCAGGTTCAGTTTTAGACCAGATGTTGGCTAGGTGTAGCCCAGGTTCAGTTTTAGACCAGATGTTGGCTAGGTGTAGCCCAGGTTCAGTTTTAGTCCAGATGTAGGCTAGATGTAGCCCAGGTTCAGTTTTAGACCAGATGTTGCTAGGTGTAGCCAGGTTCAGTTTAGTCAGATGTAGCTAGGTGTAGCGTTCAGTTTTAGTCCAGATGTAGGCTAGAGTGCAGGTTCAGTTTAGTCCAGATGTAGGCTAGATGTAGCAGGTTGAGTTTAAGTCCAGATGTAGGCTAGGTGTAGCCAGGTTCAGGTCAGTGTAGACCATGTGCTTAGTCCAGGTTCAGTTTAGGTCCAGATGTAGGCTAGGTGTAGCCCAGGTTCAGTTTTAGTCCAGATGTAGGCTAGGTGTAGCCCAGGTTCGAGTTTAGGTCCAGATGTAGGGTAGGTGTAGCAGTTCAGGTCAGGTGTAGACCATGTGTTTAGTCAGGTGTAGTCCAGCTCCAGACCAGACTCAGTTTTAGTCCAGATGTAGGCTAGGGTACCCAGGTTCAGTTTAGGTCCAGCTGTAGCCCAGGTTCAGGTCAGGTGTAGTTACAGGTTAGTCCAGCCTTAGTTTAGACTAGATGTAGTCCAGAATATACTAAATCGTCCCCCTGTCAGCCAATCAGATTTAAGAACAGCTCCTCACTTGTGTGTAACAGAACAACATGCCATGACATCACTTCCTGTTTGCGTCACATTTGTATTCCTGATATTTTAATTGGTCACATACATTTTGAGGACATTTGATATTTTTTAGCTGCTGCTGAGTTTGATGTTCAGAGAAAGTGCAGACAGGATGTCCCACTCTGCTGGTGGAGCCCGGTACTGCAGACAGGATGTCCCACCCTGCTGGTGGAGCCCGGTACTGCAGGCGGGATGTCCCACCCTGCTGGTGGAGTCCGGTACTGCAGGCGGGATGTCCCACCCTGCTGGTGGAGTCCGGTACTGCAGGCGGGATGTCCCACCCTGCTGGTGGAGTCCGGTACTGCAGACTGGAGGTACTGCAGACGGATGTCCCACCCTGCTGGTAGAGGTCCGGGTGCTGCAGGCGGGATGTCCCACTCCTGCTGGTGGAGTCCGGTACTGCAGACGGGCTCCCTTTGTTAGAATCAGCTCCAGCTGGAAGGGGGACGAGGCTAAACCAGCAGCGCTGTAAAGTCCACCCTGAACCTCACCGGGGACGTTTGACCTGGCAGAGACCCTGAGAGACTCTTAGACCAGGTACTCTGGTCTGACTCTCAGTCCAGATCAGAGCACAGTCCAGTCTTGTGTTGAGATCAGCTCCCCTGAAGAAAAAAATCAGTTCTGCTGTAACTTTTAATTCTCCAGTGTTTAATGAGACTGGAGTCCAAAAACACTGCATCCTACATTTCCCATGATGCACCTGACAGCTTGATAACAACGTAACTGCAGTCAGCTGTTGTTTTCTGGCACTGTGTGTTTCAGCATGTTGTTCTGTTACTGATATGATGCAGCTGCTGCTTCTCTTGCTGCTGCTGCTCTAATATTATTTTAATATAATAGTTATTTATTTTCCTGTTTTAAATGATTCACAGTTGTAGAGCGTCTTGTCAGTTTGATGCTGTATGAATAAAGTGTGACCTTTAAACTTTATTGGTGGTTGTTTACACAGCTGACGACCTGCAGCTTTATAATAAACCAGCTCCGGCTGCATTTCAGACTGTGAAAATGTTTGTATACTGTGGTGGATGATGTGTAAACAATAAAACACAAACCTTCTGTTGACGTTGAGCTTCATTAATGAGAGAGAAGGTCCTGACTCTGTGGAAAACTGCTGTAAAGTAAGAAGGCTTTCAGATGTTAACTCGATCCTATTTATCAATGAACAAAATGCAGAGTCTAAACCAGACCAGTACCTGGTGGGACCCCCTCTGCCTTCAGTTCTTCCAGGTGCACCTGCACATAGTTGGTGAAGGGAGCTAGTGCATCCAAGCTGAAGGAGAGATGAGACCCACGTCCAGGTTCTTATAGTCCATAATGATACACAAGCGCTTCACGCAGACGAGCCTGGATGTCCAGAGAGCTCGCTCAAACCACGTCTGTGAAGGGTCTCACTCATCCAGGTCAGAGTTATCCAAAGGCTAAAGTCAAGGGCAAATGAACTCGGTTGAAGATGTTAGAAGACGTTTGGTACTTCATCCAAGACTGACTGTGAGGAAAGACTCAGCTATTTCACCTGTGAGGGGTCGTTTGCAAAGATCATCGATAGTGCTGCTTCGCTGGTTTGTCTGTTGGTTCCTTAGCACAACAGCCAGCAGCACTAACGGACCAGCGGTATCGATGGATGAAGGCCTTCTGGGTGGGGCGGTGTTGGTCAACCTGCATATCAGCCACCCAACCAAGCAGCAGGGAGGCTTCGGCTTTGGTTTTATTTTTAGATTGTTTACATTAATGTTTAGGTTGAGATTCATCAGAAATATTTTATTGCTGCTGTGTGAAGGGATCCCTGCTGGGAGAGCCCTTCTGTTTATGTAGCAGTACCTTTACATTAAGAGTGAGCAATACACCACTTTAGAATTCTCTCTTCAGGTTTGGACGTAACAATGCGATTAGTCTCGATCAGCTGTTTAATAGTTGCCATAGCAGGTTTTCCTCTCCGGTGTCCCCGTGTCCCCTGTGTGCTCTCCTATCTAATGGTTTTAGCCTCACGCATGGCAGAAGGCCAATGCTCACACAAACACAGAGAGTTGTGAAACCGGCCCGGCAGACTCACGAGAGACGCTTACTCAATGCACAAACAAAACCCAGCATGCATCAGTTCAGTCAGTGACAGTCTTGCAGAGTAATGAGTAATACATCAAAGAGCACACAGATCAGAAAGTTAAACAACGGGGTTTAACTGGGTGGTGATGGCGCAATGGATAATGCACATGACTTAGGTGGGTTCAATCCCCGCTGTGACCCATTCACCATTGTGTCCCTGAGCAAGACACTTAACCCCTCGTTGCTCCAGAGGCGTCGCGACCTCTGACCTGTACAGCAGCTGTGAAGTCAGCTTTGGATAAAAGCCAGCCACGCTGCTCTGCATGAAAGCATCCACATCATCACTCGCGATGGTGCTACAGACCCCAAACTGAAAACACGACTGCTGAGAATTCAGCTGCAGATATATGTGGGGTTAGAACCAGTCACAGTGGCGTGACGTCATGCTGAATCTCAGCGCACACGGAGCTGAAGATGAAGGCCATCTCTTCACGGCTCTGTGGTGTTTGTGTTTGCCCTGCATTCTAATGAGGTTTTAAAAAACCTGATGAACTCAATCTTTTCAGGCTAAGGCGTGTATTGCTGGGATACTAAAGTAAGAATGAAACCTGGTAAAATGATTCTACCGTTCTGAGCGTGTTTTAAATGCTTCGAGGCAAAGAGGCTCCCAGGTCCTTCTCTGTAGGATAGATTCAGGTTTACAGGGTGGTCTTTGAGCAGCCCTCTCAGTCCTCAGGTGGGTCATGCAGTGATGGTCGCTCTGTCTCTCTCTCAGCTGATGCTTTTGTTGGCAGGCAGATAGCCGGCCTGGTGCAGTATGTACACTGTGGATTCAGTTCCCAGTGACAGAATGAGTGATGTTCATCTTATTATGCAAAGGAGCGCTGAAATGATCACGTTCAGCTTTATTAATCCCACTGGGGGCAATTAGTTAAAAGTACAAGTAAACAACACAAAACACATAGCATCCACAGCATAAAACCAGATAAACAATTTAATGCAAAATTCAACTGTGCAATTGAAATGGTTTGTGCACATCAGAAACCACAGCCTGCAGCACTGGACTCGTCAACCCACAGGAGGGTTTCATTCCATATTTCAGTGAAAGGAGGATTCACAGCCTCTAATCCACACGGACAAACAACATAATCAAAGACCTCTACAGAGATCAGGTATTTCTGGAGGCTGTTCAGCTCAGGAGGGACAAAGAAGAAGAAGAAGAAAAACCTGTAGCTGCACGCCCCTGAACAATCACTGCCGTCAGGAAGACTCCCTCCTCCGCTCACCTGTTCTTACTTGTACCTGTTCCTGAGAAAAAGTTATTTAAAGATGTTGAGAAAGAGTTTCTATCAGAGTCCGGATGAGTCAGTCAGTATCAGTCAGAGGTAAATAATAAGTTTTAAGCTTTGCAACAACCGTCCTTAAGACCCCCCCACTGCCAACCCTGCATCTGCCTTGACCCTACACCTGCAGCTGACCCCCCACCCCCGCCCTATCCTCAACCACAAGATGAAACTAATCGATATTATAACTATAATTAACCACGTTAGCATACAGCACTTCATTTCCTGCCTTCTGAACACATTTTCTGCACCAACGTTATGGAGGAAATGTCTTTAAGGTGACAATTCAAAACATAATGGAATATAATTCAGTGATCAGCACATACATTTCACCTGCATTGCATGTTTTCTTATCGTGCATTGTTTCAGTTATTCAGCATTTCTAGTTTCAAGCTGTTTTTCAGAACATTTTCAGAAAAAGCTTTGAAAAGTGACATTCTGATTGTGACCTGTCCTCAGCGTTATCAGTGACACCTGTCTGTAAACACTTTTAAATCCCCCGTCCCATCCAGGCTGTGATTGGTCGGTTCACGGCAACTGACATTGATGAGCTTCGTTCAGCACACGGCTGCTTGAAAGGCACCGAGCTTCTGTTCTTTCTTCTCTCTCTCTGCTGACAGAGTTTAACAGGCAGAGAGAACGGGAACAGGTGAGCGCTCAGAGAACCTGATCTGAGAGCAGAGGAGAGGACCGGCAGCTCGGGAGAAGTCCTGGTTCGGAAGAAAATGTCCCGGTACGCCAAAGAGTAAAATGTCAAGGTGCCGGTAGGTACTGCGTAACCGGCCATTCCGGCCCACTTCAAGCACTGCCTACATCTACCTTGACCGGACATCTCAAGGTGACCCTACATTTGCTTTGACCCTACATCTGCAGCTGACTCTAGACCTGCAGCTGACCATATACCTGCAGCTGACTCTAGACCTGCAGCTGACCATACATCTGCAGCTGACTCTAGACCTGAAGCTGACCATACATCTGCAGCTGACTCTAGACCTGCAGCTGACCATATATCTGCAGCTGACTCTAGACCTGCAGCTGACCACTACATCTGCAGCTGACTCTAGACCTGACAGCTGACTCTAGACCTGCAGCTGACCATACATCTGCAGCTGACTCTAGACCTGCAGCTGACCCTAGACCTGCAGCTGACTCTAGACCTGCAGCTGACTCACTACACCTGCAGCTGACTCTAGACCTGCAGCTGACCCTACATCTGCAGCTGACTCTAGACCTGCAGCTGACCCTATACCTGCAGCTGACTCTAGACCTGCAGCTGACCATACATCTGCAGCTGACTCTAGACCTGCAGCTGACCATACATCTGCAGCTGACTCTAGACCTGCAGCTGACCATACATCTGCAGCTGACTCTAGACCTGCAGCTGACCATATACCTGCAGCTGACTCTAGACCTGCAGCTGACCGTATACCTGCAGCTGACTCTAGACCTGAAGCTGACCATATACCTGCAGCTGACTCTAGACCTGCAGCTGACTCTAGACCTGAAGCTGACCATATACCTGCAGCTGACTCTAGACCTGCAGCTGACTCTAGACCTGAAGCTGACCATATACCTGCAGCTGACTCTAGACCTGAAGCTGACCATATACCTGCAGCTGACTCTAGACCTGAAGCTGACCATATACCTGCAGCTGACTCTAGACCTGAAGCTGACCATATACCTGCAGCTGACTCTAGACCTGCAGCTGACTCTAGACATGAAGCTGACCATATACCTGCAGCTGACTCTAGACCTGAAGCTGACCATATACCTGCAGCTGACTCTAGACCTGAAGCTGACCCTATATCTGCAGCTGACCATATCTAGACCTGAAGCTGACCCTAATAGCTGACTAGCCAGCTGACTCTATATCCTGCAGCTGACTCTAGACCTGAAGCTGACCCTACATCTGCAGCTGACTCTAGACCTGAAGCTGACCCTACATCTGCAGCTGACTCTAGACCTGAAGCTGACCCTACATCTGCAGCTGACTCTAGACCTGAAGCTGACCCTACATCTGCAGCTGACTCTAGACCTGAAGCTGACCATACATCTGCAGCTGACTCTAGACCTGAAGCTGACCATACATCTGCAGCTGTCTCTAGACCTGCAGCTGACCATATACCTGAAGCTGACCATATACCTGCAGCTGACTCTAGACCTGAAGCTGACCATATACCTGCAGCTGACTCTAGACCTGAAGCTGACCATATACCTGAAGCTGACCATATACCTGCAGCTGACTCTAGACCTGAAGCTGACCATATACCTGCAGCTGACTCTAGACCTGAAGCTGACCCTACATCTGCAGCTGACTCTAGACCTGAAGCTGACCATATACCTGCAGCTGACTCTAGACCTGAAGCTGACCATATACCTGCAGCTGACCTCTCTAGACCTGAAGCTGACCCATCATACATCTGCAGCTGACCTACCTAGCGACTCTGCAGCTGACTCTAGACCTGAAGCTGACCATATACCTGCAGCTGACTCTAGACCTGAAGCTGACCATATACCTGCAGCTGACTCTAGACCTGAAGCTGACCATATACCTGCAGCTGACTCTAGACCTGAAGCTGACCATATACCTGCAGCTGACTCTAGACCTGAAGCTGACCATTACCTGCAGCTGACTCTAGACCTGAAGCTGACCCTACATCTGCAGCTCGACCATATCTAGACCTGCAGCTGACTCTAGACCTGCAGCTGACCCTACATCTGCAGCTGACTCTAGACCTGCAGCTGACCCTAGACCTGCAGCTGACTCTAGACCTGAAGCTGACCATATACCTGCAGCTGACCCTACATCTGCAGCTGACTCTAGACCTGCAGCTGACCATATACCTGCAGCTGACTCCTAGACCTGAAGCTGACCATATACCTGCAGCTGACTCTAGACCTGAAGCTGACCATATACCTGCAGCTGACTCTAGACCTGAAGCTGACCATATACCTAGCAGCTGACTCATAGACCTGAAGCTGACCACTACATCTGCAGCTGACCATATCTAGACCTGAAGCTGACCATATACCTGCAGCTGACTCTAGACCTGAAGCTGACCATATACCTGCAGCTGACTCTAGACCTGAAGCTGACCATATACCAGCAGCTGACCCTACGATCTGCAGCTGACTCCTAGACCTGACAGCTGACCATATACCTGCAGCTGACTCTAGACCTGAAGCTGACCATATACCTGCAGCTGACTCTAGACCTGAAGCTGACCATATACCTGCAGCTGACTCTAGACCTGAAGCTGACCATATACCTGCAGCTGACTCTAGACCTGAAGCTGACCCTACATCTGCAGCTGACCATACTAGACCTGAAGCTGACCATATACCAGCAGCTGACCCTACATCTGCAGCTGACTCTAGACCTGAAGCTGACCCTATACCTGCAGCTGACTCTAGACCTGAAGCTGACCATACCTGCAGCTGACTCTAGACCCACAGCTGACCATATACCAGCAGCTGACCCTACATCTGCAGCTGGCTCTAGACCTGAAGCTGACCCTACATCTGCAGCTGACTCTAGACCTGAAGCTGACCATATACCAGCAGCTGACTCTAGACCTGCAGCTGACCATATACCAGCAGCTGACCCTACATCTGCAGCTGACTCTAGACCTGCAGCTGACCCTACACCTGCAGCTGACTCTAGACCTGCAGCTGACCATATACCTGCAGCTGACCCTATACCTGCAGCTGACTCTAGACCTGCAGCTGACCATATACCTGCAGCTGACTCTAGACCTGAAGCTGACCCCACACCTGCAGTGCATGTTCAGTTGTTCTGTTTGCTGAAGCGTGAATAAATATACACGTTTTGATGTCAAAGGAAAGTTAAACCAGCTTGTATAAACGTTTATAAGTTACATCAGCTCGTAGCAGAGCTGACAGAGGACTGGCAGGTAGACACAGGTAAATACATTAACGTCACCACCAGCCACACCTGGGATCTCCAAGAAAGGAAGGTGACTGCTTGCAGCTCAAATGACGTGAATTATATGTGATGTTCATTTTAATTGTCTTGCTAATCCCCTTAGCATTTCTTTAACTGTGTGCAATCTCACCTGTCCCTTCTGGGTGAAAGACTTGTGATCATCATTTAATAACAGGTTTGTGTAATTATTAGTAGGATTGCAAGACGTCCTCCATTGTGACTGTCTGCTTTTGATAGTATTATAGTATTTTAAAATCCTAGTGTGTCACCTGTGGCCTGGAACCAAACGGCCAACGCTAAGGAAAGGTTAGTTTCTGTCTGAGGTGAGCAGTTCACACCTTAGCCTCATCAATGTATGAATGTGTGTGAGTGGGTGAATGTCATTTAGTGTAAAGCTTTTTCTGGTGGGAAAGACCGAAGGCGCTAAACAAGTACACATCATTTACAGTTCTGTATTGTCCCCTTGAATAATTCCAAATACACTCTAATATTTTTATAAGGGCATTTGCATGAAACAACAAATTCATCACATTTTTAATAATAATACTTTTACTTAACCTAGCCAAGTAGTTCTGGGGCCTAAACCTAACCAAGTACAATTGGTGTCTTCACTTAGCCAAGTAGTGAATAGAAATAGGTATGAAGATAAGCAGTTCCATGATCAACAGTAACAAAAGCAGATCTCCAGTCCAGCGGCCCCAGAATGGAGCACAAGTCGGCGTCTGCATCCAATAAAAGGTCACTGGTCACTTTCAGAAGGGCTATGTGGGTACTATGATGCTGAGCGAAGCCAGACTGGATTTTTCAAACCTGCTATTCCAGTCCAATGCAGCCAGTAGCTGCTAAAGTATCTTTTCCAGGATCTTTGACAGTACCGGCTGTTGTGAAACAGTGTGATGGTTGTCAAGGATGCTTGTGTCCAGGCCAGATTTTTTCAGACCACGCTGAACACAAGCAGGTCGACGGCGAGCTGATAAAACTAAAACTGATAACAAATATGTGCAAATACACTCCATGACTTCAAATAAAAACTTTGTTGGATAATTTCAAGTGGGCTGGAGGAAACTCTCAGCTGAGACACAGACTCTAAATGTACAGACACTGTAAGTGAAACAGCTCCAGGTGCCCTTCAGTGGGTGTTAGGGTGAATACTGGACCTTAATAATCCCACCGTACCAGCAAAGTAAAAACTGATCCTCAGTCTTAAGCAAGGATTAAACTTTCTGTGTCCCATTTTTTGGGACAGCACAGACGTGTCGCTACCAGGGCAACAACCATTCTGCTGCGCATGTGTGGAATGTGTCCGCTAAGCTGACTGCAGAAGGTAGAATAAACGGAAGTAGTCCGCATCCATGGGGTCCGCATCTGTCTGTGTCCGCGTCCGCTCCCGAGACCGACTTTGTTCAGCTTTTCTACAATTTCGTTTAAAGCTGCTAATGCTAATGTTAAATGTTTTTAAATACAAAAATAGAGAACTAGTGGCAGATTCATTAATATGTGAATGTTTTTAATTGTGAAGCTGACTTTTTTTTAAAATTAATGTTGCTACCTGTCTTGGCCAACTCAATGGGACTCCTGGTTAAATAAATATGCAATAATAATACAATCTTGTTTTTCAGGGGGGCTTTAAAATCCAGCGTTGACTAACATAGAGAATTGAAATTTGAATTGATCAAATCAACTTCATCAGGAAGTACTTTTCTAAAAGAATTAAATAGAGAAAAAAATTGATTCGCACTTTACTCATTTAAGAAGCGGGTATATTTCGTGTTTGACTGTAGAACGCAGTTAAAATAAATTACTTTGTGTCTGATATCAACATGTTCTAAATAACCACAGATGATATTTTCACACCCAGACTAAAGACTAAGACTGCGGCCAAAGAGTCAGTAACACAACCAGGATTCTGTTAAAAACATAAAATCTAAAAAAGCAAAAAAGATAAAATCATTTAAAGTTTTGTTGGGGATGGATCGAACATTGAAGAGAGCAATTTAAATAATCTAGGTCGGGATCTGTTTAGTCCTGCATCTCTATTAAATAATTAGTATTCCCAAACAGTGTAAGGGTATAAGAGAAAAACTAACCTTCACATCCACTGTGACTTCTAGTTACAAAGCCTTTGTTTGTTTAACCGAGTTATGCAAGACCAGACAGCTTTATTTCTCTAAGATGCCTAACAGGTTCATCAACATACCCGCACTTTATTTTCTGACCAGCTTACAAATCCTCCAAAACAGAAATCTCCAGAATTCCTGTCCACAGAGAAATGTAATACATTTTGACAGGTTGCCGACTTCACCAGGGCTCTGAAACAGTTCTTATAAGCTCGTTGAAAGATATACTGCAGAATACTGAGTCAGGTGAAATATGTGTTTTACTTGTTCTCAGTGGTGCATTTGACACTGTAGATCTTAGCATACTGCTGGACAGGTTGGAAGATAGTGTAGGTCTCTCTGGGGCAGTCCTTAATTGGTTCAGATCTTCTTTAGAGTTACTTTGTGACCTTTGGCAGATATGAATCTGACGCAGTGGCTATGACTTGCTAAGTCCCCCCAGGGATCAGTTCTTGGACCTCTTTGGTTCAGTCTCTATATGCTGTCTTTGGGTCAAATCCTACCGAACAACAAAATTGACTCCAATAGATATGCAGATGACACAGTAATATAAATGGCTCTTTCTTCTACAGCCCAATAGACTCACTGTGCCAGCGTTTAGAGCAAATAAATAACTGGATGAGACAAAGTTTTCTAAAATTAAATCAGGACAGAGATTATTATTAATCAATATCAATATCAACTTTATTTACATAGCACACTTAAAACAACCAAGGTTGACCGAGGTGCTTCACAGGTTAAAATACAACAACAAGACACACAGTAAAACTACAACAATAAAACATAATAGACAGTATATGATATATAGTAATAAAAATTAAAATGACCAGGAATGAAAGCAGACTTAACTGAAAGGAAATGCCAAAGTTTTTAACAGTGATTTAAAGTGTTTGAGAGTTGGGGCAGTTCTGATCTGGAGTGGGAGGTTGTTCCACAGGTTGGGGCAGCTACACTAAAGGCTCTGGTTTTAAGTCTGCTTCTGGGCACATCCAGGAGGAGGAGATTGGTGGATCTCAGCACTCTAGCTGGAGTGTGAACATGAAGAAGCTCTGTTAAATACAATGGAGCCAATCCATTAAGGCATTTAAAAGTTAAAAGTAAGATTTTAAAATCAATCCTGTAATGAACGGGAAGCCAGTGGAGGGAGCGCCACACAGGTGTGATGTGGTCTCTCTTCTTTTTTCCTGTCAGGAGGCGGCAGCAGCAATTTGTACCAACTGCAGGCGCTGAATAGATGTCTTGTCTAAGCCCACATATAAGGAGTTGCAATAGTCAAGGCGAGAAGTTATAAAGGCATTAATCACCCTCTCCAAATCTTTAGGAGGGAGATAGGCCTTTACCTTGGCTATAGTTCTCAACTGGAAAAAGCAGGATCTAACAGTGGTGGATATCTGTTTGTCAAGTTTAAATGCCCTGTCCAATACAACACCAAGACTCCTCACAGTTGAGCGGTTGTTTGAAGTTAGAGGGCCGAGAGAATCTACATCAAGCAGTTCAGGATATCCAAACACTATGACCTCTGTCTTGTCTCCGTTTAGGTTGAGGAAATTTAGGTTCATCCACGTTTTGATATCCTTCATACAGTCAAGCAGGGACTGTAGTGAGCTCTTTGTTTTTACATTCAGGGGCAAATAAATTTGAGTATCGTCTGCAAAACAGTGGAAGGAGACCTCATACTTCTCAAAAAATGGAGGACAGGGGCAGCATATACAAAGAAAATAACATGGGGCCCAAGACAGAACCTTGAGGGACACCACAGGTAAATGGGGCTGTCTCAGAGGAATAATCACCTAGGTGGACAGAGAAGCTCCTATCTGTTAGGACTGAAACCACGTAAGTTGATTCCCACACAATTTTCCAACCGTGACAAGAGGCTTGAGTGGTCAACAGTGTCAAAGGCAACAGTGAGGTCTAAGAGCACTAGGACAGCAGAGATTCCAGAGTCAACAGTTAAATTCAAGTCATTAAAAACTCTTAAAAGTGCAGTTTCAGTGTTGTGACGGAGTTTGAAGCCGGACTGGAATTTTTCATAAACATTATTATTAATTAAAAATGTTTGCAGCTGGATATAAACTACTTTCTCCAGGACTTTAGATAAGAAAGACAGTTTAGAGATGGGCCTGAAGTTAGAGAGAACAGAGGGGTCAAAAGGGTTAATGTGTCAAGGTGTCCAGGCTACAAAAATAAGAGAATACTTTCAGGCTCTAAAAACCACAAACTAGGTTGAAATGTTGCCATTCTAATCGACTCAGGTTTCACTTTCACAAGTCATATCAAAGCAATCACCAAACCAGCATTGAATCATCCGACTAAAGGGTTTGTGTCCCAAAAAGACCAAGAGAATCTCATCAGCGCTTTCATTTCCACTATTTGACTATTACAGTGGTGTCTTAACTGGTCTTCCTAAAAACCCTGAAAAAAGCAGCAGCTCATTCATGCTGCTGCTGGAGTCTTTTCCAGGACCAAGAGAACAGAGAACATCACTCCTATCTGAATTCTTTACGCTGGTTTGCAGTTAGTTACAGAAGAGTTTTAAAGAGGTGCTATTAGTCTGAAAATCACTGTAAGGTCTGTGCTGAAGAAGACAATCATTTTCACTATGTTTTCTTAATATACTTAGTATTATTATATATCTTTTTAATATTTACCACTTCAACTATGTGTTTATATATGTTTTTATTCTGTTATATTTACCTTGAACTTTTTGTTTTGTTATTTTCTTATTGCTTGTATCTTTGTAAACCAGATTGAATTACTTCCAATTGAGCTATATAAATAAACCTGCTTTGTTTGGCTGAGACAGGTGAAGGGGCGGGACCACGCCCACCTTATCAGGTGTAACCAAGACAACGGGCAGGAAGCAACAAAAACTGTCCCTCACATGCAGGGTGACCGTGACACGTTATAGTCCTCCAGAGTTTGGTTGCAAACATTGAAATGAAAGCTTTTTGTTTGACTTGTTGATGCTCGATGACGCAAGTTCAGTTCAGGTTTTGACTGAAACTAAGAAAGAATCAGTGACCAGACCCCTGATCAGGCAAATGTGAAGAAATCATGCTGCAGCGACACAAACATTTATTAGATTTCTCTCTTGGATGTTTCTTTATTATTTTTACAGGTTAGATTTTAAAAAAAATGCAACAAAAAATGAGGAAAATAACAAAATAAAATACATTTAAAAAATGTAATTAAGAAAATTAAATTACAGATAAATATATCATGGGTGGGGGGCACCCCTGCTGGCCCTAAAGAGAGTGCAGGGGTTCTCAAAGTGTGGGTGTGCTGGGTGACATCAGAGGGCAGGACTCAGCAGGAAGGGGAGCTGGGATAGCCCTCCTCCCCCTCTGCGGAGGTGGGAGCAGCCTGTGCTGATAAAACCTGCAGGATTCAGGTCTTTGTTAGTTAGTTTGATCGGTGAGACAGTGAAGGCATTATGGACGGACTACAGGTGAGTGCAGACAGGTGACCCAGGCTTTCCTCTAAAGGTCTGTTTCTTTACTCTTCTGGGACATCAGGACCAGCCTGCTGTGGATCTGAGGTCTGTCTCAGGTCCTGTTAATCTGGTCCAGGTCTGAGGAGTCTCTGTTCAGTAGCTTTTGTGTAGACCTGGTCTGATGTGGTCTGAATGCTTTTAATGCTTGTCAGAGCGTCCTCGTTCATCTTGTCCAGGTCTGAGGAGTCTGTTTGTTGGCTTTTAGTGTAGATCTGGATTGACGTGGTCTGGATGGTTTTAATGTGTTACAGAGTCTTCTTGTTGATCTGGTTTGATGAGTCTCAGATCAGTAGTTTGTGGTGTAGACCTAGGTGATGGTTTTCGGTCTAATGTGGACCCTGAACTCATCACTTTATGGTTTTATGGGCGGTGAAAGACACTTGAACGTGTGCAGAGGGTCACCGCAGTGTCTGACAGAGACAAACACTTGTAAAGCTGCGGAGCAGACTGAGACCAGATCTCTGGTCTGACAGCTGCACGGAGAGGAGGCGGGGTTTCCTCAGGCATGCAGGGGGCAGATCCAGGTTTGTTTAGAGCAAACTGAGACTATGAAGAACTGGGTCTTTGGGGTCGTATTACAGAAACTTCCTTAACCACAAGATCCTATCTTAACTGTTTGTAACCATGGTAATAAGGGCTAGGAACTGATTCAGGAAGACGTCGATCACAGATCAACAGATCCTAACTCTATATTCCTGTCCTCACTTAAAATAGAAAGCGTATTTCAGAAGCATGTTAACTTTAGGAGAACTGTTGAGCTGTCCGAACTTTTACTTTCCCACCAGGTTGTCTTTACTGACTCGTTTAATCCGCATGACTGCTCTTTTATTGCTTTTACGAAATCAGGCGTAACTTATTCACTGATCTTCCTGACGTGTTTGATGACGACACTCTCATTAGTAGAAAGGCTGCAGGCGATGTGGCGCTGGATAAGGTCGAATTATAAAACACAACGGGAAGGCTTGATGTAACAAACGCTAGTCTTTGATAAGAGGAAATCATTAAGGGCAATAAAAACACAATCGCAGCCTTTATTACCTTCATAATTCACTTTCCAGAGGAGACCCACAGTACAGGTTCCTGCCACTGTCAGTGAGCGAGCTCTTTGGGCACATGAATCACCTTTGTCGTCGCATCACTTGTCAGTGCAGGTTACTGATAGCATCAATGCTCTGCTGGATGTCGGATATGCAGCAGAGACTGGGTCCACTGTCTAAGCCCACTTAGACCCAAAGCTGACAAGCAATGTTGGATCAAGTATTTAGGAGTTCCTAACCTAAGACAGGATGATGGGATCTTAGACTATTCCTATCTTAACATAAGACTTCAGACAGGAAGCTTCTGAATTTACAATTCCAGATGAAATTCCAAATTCAGGAGTCCAGGTGTGCAGGTGTTCAGGTGTCCAAGTGTTCAAGTGTCCAGGTGTCCAGGTGTTCAAGTGTCCAGGTGTCCAGGTGTTCAGGTGTCCAGGTGTTCAGGTGTTCAGGTGTCCAGGTGTTCAGGTGTCCAGGAGTCCAGGTGTTCAAGTGTCCAGGTGTCCAGGTGTTCAGGTGTCCAGGAATCCAGGTGTCCAGGTGTCCAGGTGTTCAGGTGTTCAGGTGTCCAAGTGTTCAAGTGTCCAGATGTCCAGGTGTTCAAGTGTCCAGGTGTCCAGGTGTTCAGGTGTCCAGGTGTTCAGGTGTTCAGGTGTCCAGGTGTTCAGGTGTCCAGGAGTCCAGGTGTTCAAGTGTCCAGGTGTCCAGGTGTCCAGGTGTCCAGGTGTTCAGGTGTCCAGGAATCCAGGTGTCCAGGTGTCCAGGTGTTCAGGTGTTCAGGTGTCCAAGTGTTCAAGTGTCCAGATGTCCAGGTGTTCAAGTGTCCAGGTGTCCAGGTGTTCAGGTGTCCAGGTGTTCAGGTGTTCAGGTGTTCAAGTGTTCAGGTGTCCAGGTGTTCAGGTGTCCAGGTGTTCAGGTGTTCAGGTGTTCAAGTGTTCAGGTGTCCAGGTGTCCAGGTGTCCAGGTGTTCAGGTGTCCAGGAATCCAGGTGTCCAGGTGTCCAGGTGTTCAGGTGTTCAGGTGTCCAAGTGTTCAAGTGTCCAGATGTCCAGGTGTTCAAGTGTCCAGGTGTCCAGGTGTTCAGGTGTCCAGGTGTTCAGATGTCCAGGTGTTCAAGTGTCCAGGTGTCCAGGTGTTCAAGTGTTCAGGTGTTCAGGTGTCCAGGAGTCCAGGTGTTCAAGTGTCCAGGTGTCCAGGTGTTCAGGTGTCCAGGTGTTCAGGTGTTCAGGTGTTCAGGTGTTCAAGTGTTCAGGTGTTCAGGTGTCCAGGAGTCCAGGTGTTCAAGTGTCCAGGTGTCCAGGTGTTCAGGTGTTCAGGTGTCCAGGTGTTCAGATGTTTGGTCTGCTTGGTTCCAGGTGAGCATCGCATGTCTGCTGCTGAAGATGGCCTTTGACCCGTGCACTGGACAACTCCTGACCCCAGGTGGCTGCCCAGTCTGTGAAGAAGGTAAGTGAGCAATCAGAGTCCAGATGCTCCTGCATGAAGTGTAAAAGATGCAACATGTTTGACGTCCTGTTTCTGACCTGCAGGTTACTTTGTGACCAAGAACTGTTCTGAGCATAACGGGAGGCTGATAGGAGTCCGGTGTAAGTCGTGCACGGACTGCTCAGGTAAGCGGCCTGTTTCCTCTTTGTTATGTTTTTACTGTTTGAAGACGTTTGTACGGGTCAAAGCCTCCGGTCTGATGAACGCTGACTGACTGATCGGTTTGTGTCCTGCAGCATCTCATCAGGACACTCTGGTCCAGTGTTCCACGTTTGCCGACTCTCTGTGCGGAAGCATAATCGCACCCGTGGTCACGACGACGTTGACAGTTACCGAAGCTCCAGGTAGACTCACCTGTTCACTTTGAGTCAGAGTCAACGTTTCAAGACGTGTTCAGAGTTCTGATTGTCCCTTCTTCCTCTTCCTGTTCTCAGACTCTGCTCCTGGATTGTGGATCGTCCTCACTGTGATGTAAGAATCAATCACCGTCACTGATCTTTAATCTGCTCTGTTGATCCACTGGTTTCTGAAAAGGATTTTCTGGGCCGCAGAAGCTCCGACCGGTTTTATGGTTTCACTCACTGTAAAAACTAAATCAGACTTCTGCTGGTTCTGAAAGCAGTTGTAGTAACCTGAGTGTCCACAGTGGGCGCTGTGGGAGTTAGAGGAAGTCAGTCGAGGTGGAACGCTGAGACCGTGCTGACTGTGTTTCTCTGGTTTTGTCTCTTCAGATTCAGTCCTCTGGTCCTGGTCCTGCTCGGCTTTGTTCTCATCCGGCTCCGTTGGGTTTTCACCCGCCTGTCCTGTCAGTACCACAAATGTAACAAAGTTAAAGGTAGCAAGCCCCTCCCATCATACAATAGGCCCCTCCCCCTCTACTAAACACCCCTCCCATCCTCTAACCCACCTGTTATTCCCCTTTTGCAGGTCTGGATCCGGTGTGACTGAAGTGGATCTGAATAAATCAAATCCAGTATCTCTCATCTTCAATTCTGTCGGGACAATCTGCTTCCTGAGGCAGCTGTCGGACCTGATCCAGCTCTCAAGAAAACCACCTGGCAGCAGATCTGAAGTCCAGATGCTGTGCAGACCCGGCTTGGTGTAGCCCCACATTTAGCTAGTTTAAGTCCAGGTGTAGGCTAGGTGTAGTTCAGGTATGGTCTAGGTACAGTCAAGGTGTAGGTTAGGTGTAGCCCAGGTTGAGTCCAGCTGTAGTCCAGCTCCAGACCAGGTACAGTGTAAGTCCAGGTGTAGGCTAGGTGTAGTTCAGGTATGGTCTAGGTACAGTAAAGGTTTTGCCTAGGTTCAGTTCAGGTGTAGGCTAGGTGTAGCCCAGGTTTAGGTCAGGTGTAGGCTAGGTAGAGCCTAGGTGGAGTCCAGGAGTAGTCCAGCTCCAGAACAGGTTCAGTTTAAGTCGAGATGTAGGCTTGCTGTAGCCCAGGTTCAGTCAAGTTGTAGTCTAAGTTCAGTCAGATGTAGGATAGGTGTCGTCTAGCTTCAGTCCAGGTCTAGGCTAGGTGTTGCGTAGGTTCAGTCCAGGTTAAGGCTAAGTTCAGGTCAGGTGTAGGCAAGGTGTAGCCCAGGTTCAGGTCAGGTATAGGCTAGGTGTAGCCCAGGTTCAGGTCAGGTGTAGACCATGTGTTTAGTCCAGCTGTAGTCCAGCTCCAGACCAAATTCAGTTTTAGTCCAGATGCAGACTAGGTGTAGCCAAGGTTCAGGTTAAGTGTAGAAGCCAAGTTCAGTCCGGGTGTAAACCATGTGTAGCCTAGGTTGAGTTTTAGACCAGATGTAGGCTAGATGTAGCCCAAGTTCAGGTCAGGTGTAGACCATGTGTTTAGTCCAGGTGTAGTCCAGCTCCAGACCAGACTCAGTTTTAGTCCAGATGTAGGCTAGGTGTAGCCCAGGTTCAGTTTAAGTCCAGCTGTATGCTAGGTTCAGGTCAGGTGTAGTTACAGGTTAGTCCAGATTTAGTGTAGATGTAGTCCAGAATATACTAAATGCGTCCCCCTGTCAGCCAATCAGATTTAAGAACAGCTCCTCACTTGTGTGTAACAGAACAACATGCCATGACATCACTTCCTGTTTCTGTCACATTTGTATTCCTGATATTTTAATTGGTCACATACATTTTGAGGACATTTGATAATTTTAGCTGCTGCTGAGTTTGATGTTCAGAGAAAGTGCAGACGGGATGTCCCACCCTGCTGGTGGAGCCCGGTACTGCAGACAGGATGTCCCACCCTGCTGGTGGAGCCCGGTACTGCAGACAGGATGTCCCACCCTGCTGGTGCAGTCCGGTACTGCAGACGGGATGTCCCACCCTGCTGGTGCAGCCCGGTACTGCAGACAGGATGTCCCACCCTGCTGGTGGAGCCCGGTACTGCAGACAGGATGTCCCACCCTGCTGGTGCAGCCCGGTACTGCAGACGGGATGTCCCACCCTGCTGGTGGAGTCCGGTACTGCAGACAGGATGTCCCACCCTGCTGGTGGAGCCCGGTACTGCAGACAGGATGTCCCACCCTGCTGGTGCAGTCCGGTACTGCAGACATGTTCAGGGCAGCTGGTAGGGGGGTGATACAGAACCAGCAGCACTGTAAAGTCCTCACTGAACCTCACCTGGAACTAGGTCTGACTCTCAGTCCAGATCAGAGCAAAGTCCAGTCTTGTGTTGAGTGACAGCTCACTCAGATAAACATTTTCCTTAAAAATCAGTTTGGCAGTTTGGTTCTTCATGCTGCTGTAACTTTTAATTCTCCAGTGTTTAATGAAACTGGAGTCCAAAAACACTGCATCCTACATTTCCCATGATGCACCCGACAGCTTGATAACAACGTAACTGCAGTCAGCTGTTGTTTTCTGGCACTGTGTGTTTCAGCATGTTGTTCTGTTACTGATGTGATGCAGCTGAGAGCTTCATATTAATGTAATGGCAGTCAGCTGTTGTTATCTTCTTGTTTTCATGCATTCTGTGTTTTAGCATGTTGTTCTGTTACTGATGTGATGTAGCCTCTTCTCCTTCTCCTCCTCCTTTGCTAAATAAAAGCAACTGAAAACAATGTCCCCTATTGGCTGTTTTGATATTATTTTACAGATCATCTGGCTGAACTGGATCCTAAGAGAAGGAAGCTGTTTTTTTAAAGTATTCGACATAAATGTGGGTTAAAACAGCAATCTGTTTCAGTGCATGAAAACTTATATATCAGGAACTGACTGCCAGGATCAAGGTGAATGGATATTTATCTAATAAGACAAGATTAGATGAGCCAGAATGAAAATCTAAAGGGAAAAGATATGAATGTAAAGACATCGTTCTCCTTTTTGCAGATGATGTTATTCTCTTCTTATAATAATAATAATAATAATAATAATAATAATAATAATAATAATAATAAATAATAATAATTGCCTTTATTGCCATTGCATATAACAACGAAATTACAATTAAACATTCCCCTGGTGGTGACATATAATATGACAAGACAACATAATAAAACATCAATAAATAAATACATTATAAGAATGGTAAATAACTAAAAGTCATTAAGTCACTTGGATCATTAAAGTGCAGTGTTAAAAAAAAAGAAAAGGCATGAGTTTAGATGTTTCATAGCATTTGGATAAAAACTATTCAGAAGTCTCAAAGTGCGACCCTGAAAAGATCTGTAGCGCCTTCCAGATGGCAGCAGAGTGAAAAGGTTGTGACCTGGTGAGAACAGCCCCGAATTATGTTTTTTGCCCACTGCAGGCATCTGGTGTGATATATGTCAGTAAGTGAGGGGAGCTGTATGTTAATTATGTTCAGTGTTGGGAACGTTACTTGAAAAAAGTAATTAGTTATAGTTACTCACTACTTGTTCCAAAAAGTAACTGAGTTAGTAACTGAATTACTCTGTAATAAAAGTAATTCGTTACCAGGGAAAGTAACTATTTCCGTTACCTACTCTTAAAGAAAATCTCCGCTGCTTCGAATCTCTGTTTAGCTGGTGTGTGTGTGTGTGTGTGTGTGTGTGTGTGTGTGTGTGTGTGTGTGTGTGGCGTGTGCTGGCATGTGTGTAAAAACACTGGCTCTGATTGGCTACCAAGAAACATGACTCTGCCTTAGCCAACATAATCGCTGGTTGAAAGGCACCGAAGCTAGAGCGTAGCGTGCACCGGTCCACTTCAAGCTGCTTACCTCGTTATTAACCCACCTCCTGACTAGCTGTGTGAGCCAGCTGGTGCGTTCGGATTACACAGTTTATTACATAGTAGCTACCGCATTTAACGACCAGTAACGTTAACGGCGTTGTAACGACGGGAAAAGTAATTAGTTAGGTTACCCCGTTACTGAAAAAATAACGCCGTTACGTAACGCCGTTCTTTTAAACGCCGTTATTCCAAACACTGCTTATGTTTCGTGCTATTTTCCTAACTCTCCAGCGCCTTTTTGTCAGCAGCTACTAAACCACAGCAGGATGTCGCGTGAGATGATGCTTTGGACAGAACAGTTGTAGAAGGATAAAAGCAACTTCTGGGAAAGGTTGATTTTGTTAAGTGACCTGAGAAAATACAGCCGCTGCTGAGCTTTCTTTACAAGGGCTGTAGTGTTGGTTTCCCAGGTGAAGTCCTGTGAGATGTATGTACCCAGGAATCTGAAGTCCTCAACCCTCTCCACAGTGTCTCCATTGATGTGGACCGGGGCAAGATCAGTCTTCTTCCTGCTGAAGTCTACCACCACCTCTTTGGTCTTAGAGGTGTTGAGAGACAGGTTGTTGGTGGAGCACCAGTTGGAGAGTTTTTGGATTTCATCCCTGTAGGCGGACTCGTCATTGTTGTGAATAAGTCCGACCACAGTGGTGTCGTCTGCAAACTTGATAAAAGTATTATTTTCATGAGTTGGGGTGCAGTCGTGAGTGTACGAAATGTAGAGTAAGGGACTCAACACACAACCCTGTGGGGCCCCAGTGCTGAGTGTCAGAACAGAGGAAAGTTGGGAGCCCAGACGGACTGACTGGGGACGGTCTGAGGAAGTCAAGGATCCATCTGCAGATGTTTGTGTTGATGCCCAGTCCGTGTAGCTTGGACACCAGTCTTCCAGGGATGATGCAGTTGAATGCAGAACTGAAGTCCACAAACCACAGTCTTGCAATAGTGCCAGGATGTTCAATGTGGGTCAGCACACAGTGCAGGGCTGTGTTGATGGCATCTGCGGTTGACCTGTTTGCTTTGTAGGCAAACTGGTGCTGGTCCAGTGTGGAGGGGAAGGAAGCTTTTATGTGATTTAGCAGCAGTCTTTCAAAGCACTTCATGACAGTGGAAGTGAGGGCCACTGGTCTATAGTCATTAAAGCTACTCACAGCGGGGTTTTTCGGTATCGGCACAATGATGGCAGATTTGAGGCACTTTGGGATGGAACAGGTAGACAGAGAGAGGTTGAAGATGGAAGTGAATACCTCAGCCAGCTGGTCGGCACAGTCCCTCAACACTCTCCCAGGGATCCCGTCGGGCCCAGCAGCCTTTCTGGGGTTTACGCCAAGAAGTGCCCTCCTGACCTCCTCTGCCCTCAAGGAGAATGTCAGGGCATCTGTGGAGTGTGGAGCAAGTGTGTTAATGGTGTGGCCGATGTTGACTCAGTCCTGGTCCCGTTCTCCTCAAAGCGTGCAAAGAAATAGTTGAGCTCCTCAGCCAAATTGGTACTGGTACTTGGGCTTGGGTCTTTAGAACCCTTAAAGTTTGTGAGGTCTTTAAGGGTAGAATCCTGATAAAGGTTTCCACCTGCTGATTCATTTTCTCAAGGACTAGAATCCCCTTCAGCTGTAGAATCCAGGAGGGTAGGATGAATATTGTACCAAGGTTTTTTATTTTCTTTACCAAGCCCGTCAGTATCGCTGTTAAACACTAACAACAGGTTAGTGACAGAAAAGTCGCTGTGAGGGTTGGTTGGGGAGTTAGACATCAGTCATCATTGATTTTTTTTTGTTATGCAAAATATGTAACTCACGTATTTATTTTAACCCTATGATGTTTTCCTAACCCTAACCACCAATATGATGGTGCAGGGTAGCGGATGCCAACAGACTCAACAAACTGATCCAAGGCCAGTGACGTTGTGGAGGTGGACTCTCTGTCAGTGGTGTCAGAGAGGAGGATGCTCTCGTCTTGGACAATGTCTCCCACCCACTCCATGAACATGGGAGCACTTTCAGTGACAGACTCATCTCATCCCCCATAATGCACCACAGAGCGCCACAGGAAGTCATTCCTGCCCGTGGCCATCAGACTCTTTAACTCCTCCCTTAGAGCGTCTGACACTCAGACTCTTACTCAGCAACTCGCAGTGCAATAACTGAAATATGGTGAAATATTCTGTGTTGTAATCCTCATGTGCAACTCTCTGTTTCATTACTCTGGGTATTCAGTCAAAGATTTTTAATCCATTCACAACCAGCACTCATTAAAATTCATGATTATTACAATATTTAGTCAATATTTATTCATTTCTGCTCATTACACCTCTGTTAATTCTGCGTACTACTGGAAATATCCACACGTCTCATCATTTAGATTTTTACATTTTTACACTTTCTCTATTTACCAACTTCTACTATTGTTTCTATTCCTTTTATGCCAAGCGAGTATCTGTGCCAGAGTTCCCCTCTGAGATCAATAAAGCTTTCTGATTCTGACCGACTGAAGCTGTTTTGTGCCTAAACCCAACCGAACTGAGCCGTTTCACAACATCAACCACTAGTTTTAATGTTGCTTATATTTCTAACTTGACCGGATGTTGTATATTTACTCTTGCTAACTTGGCCGCAGTCCTACGAAACTACTGAACCTTTGAGAATATTTCTACGCGGCACAGTGACCCCCAGCCCGCTGGTTCATCTCAGATTATGAGGTGAGATGGAAAGATGTAGTGTTAAAAGACAGGAGCTGTGATCATAGATCCAATAACAACATTTACACGGTATTTACTGAGTCGGAAATGACCTGAAACTGAACCCTGAGGTAACTGACCTAAGGTTCAAACTGTGGACAGAGAAGATGGGACATGTGTAAACTCAAATCTGGCAAATGTGTCTTTGTTGTAACAAAGCTTCTTGGCAATAAATGTTACAACACTGAAAAACCTGTTCATGTCACATTTCAGGTTCAGGTTTATTTATGTAGCACATTTAACAACACTAGCTGACCAAAGTGCTTTCCAGGTGCAGATGACACAACACGACAAACACAGCGGGAAAGGTCAGTAACATCAACCTGCAGCTCTGTGTGAAGGCCGGTGAACAGAGACGGGTCTTTAGCAAAGAGCTGAGTTTCCAACGATTAGGAGCATCTGATTGGATGACCTCTGTGCGTACATGTAAACGTTCTGATAGAACATTTGTAACGAAGGACAGCTTAGACTCCTCATAACAGGATAAAGTGTCAGTACGACACTGAGCCCTGTGTGGCCCCACTGAGCCCTGCGTGGCCCCACTGAGCCCTGCGTGGCCCCCACTGAGCCCTGCGTGGGCCCCACTGAGCCCTGTGTGGCCCCCACTGAGCCCTGCGTGGCCCCACTGAGCCCTGCGTGGCTCCCCACTGAGCCCCTGCGTGGCCCCCCACTGAGCCCTGCGTGGCCCCCACTGAGCCCTGCGTGGCCCCCACTGAGCCCTGCGTAGCCCCCACTGAGCCCTGCGTGGCCCCACTGAGCCCTGAATCATCCAGTCTGTCTGCATGAAGAGCCGCTGAGGCTGTCTGAACCCAGCCAAGGACTGTGGGGAGGTTTGGACCGACCCACCTGCAGAGGTCCTTCAGAAGCCATGAGCAGGTGGACCCAGAGACCTGACGCTCTCTGAAGGCCTGAGGGGGGCCACGTTTAGATTCTCCTTCTGTTCACTCACATTTTGTTTTGTTCATTGAATCTTCAAATTGTTTTATTTTAACAGTGAAAACAGAGCAGAGCCTCTTTGTAGCTGTTCAAGGTAACAAGCAGCAAACACACAGACAAGGGAAACAACTGCAGCAGCATCTGAAAGAGTCTCCGTAACGTCTCTAAGACGTCCGGCTGAACTGGAGTTTGGTCTGCAGTTTGTTCCATAAACAGAAGGAGCTGGAGGCCGTCCTGCAGCTCTGGAGGCTGTTGCAGTCTCTAAGGGAAGGTGTGATTTCTCTAGTGGAAATCAAGCGTTTTAAAAGAAGTGCTCTATAAATAAAAAAATAAGAGAGCATGTGGCTCTCAGAGGGAGAGTCCAACCCACATGTTGATGTAAAACACAATAATAATATCTCTTAACGTTTAAAAACTCTACCTGTGGAGCAGTTTTCCCCTGAAACCTTTCCACAGTGAAGTGTGTGAATCTGTTTCCTCTTACTCTGCTGCTGTCACACTGTGCGTTTCCTCTTTGCGGTGTTCAGACATTATATATAGCACACGCACACGCAGGCACACACGCAGGCAGTGCTGTGTGCATATATGGAAACATGTGTGTTCTGGACATGAAACATCTGATGATGTCATGACCTCAGCTCACATTTTACTCTCAAATTGTCTCATTACATTTAAATAAACTTTATTTATTTCAGCACGAACTCCTCGTGCGCCTAAGCGTGAACGCGCCTGATTCCAGGCTCTAGTGTTTTGCTGATTGATGAGATGTGATTGGCCGAGAGGATCCCACCCCAGGAAGGAGGGGTCCTGTGCGCATGCGCAGAAGAAGAGGGCGGGGGCGTTTGTAAAGTTTGGGGGTTGAGTCATAGAGAGGAGAGGCCTTTTTAATTTCTGCAACAAGGAACTCATTTTGTATCCTGCTCCCAGACAGACAGACAGAGAAACAGGTCAGACAGGTAAAGAGACTACAAACAAACAGGAGGCGAGAGAAGCTCCGCACCCAGGCGGAGACACCGGGAAGTCGCAGCGCTTCAAGCCGGGACAAGGAGCGCGACCGCCGGCATGAAGATCGAGTTCGCCCCGCTGAACGTCCCGCTGCAGCGGAGACTGCAGACCGCCGCCACGCTGCAGTGGGTCTTCTCCTTCCTGGCTCTGGGTAACTCACCTGTCTGTGTGCTTACCTGTCCACCTGTCTGTCTGTGTGCGCTAGGTCTTCTCCTTCTTGGCTCTGGGTAACTCACCTGTCTGTCTGCTTACCTGTCCACCTGTCTGTCTGTGTGCGCTAGGTCTTCTCCTTCCTGGCTCTGGGTAACTCACCTGTCTGTCTGCTCACCTGTCCACCTGTCTGTCTGTGTGCGCTAGGTCTTCTCCTTCCTGGCTCTGGGTAACTCACCTGTCTGTCTCACCCATCTGCTGTGTGAGTGTTGATTATTGATTATCTGTCTTCATGTGTGTTTGACAGTAAACCAATCAGTCATTATCATTAATCAGCCAATCAGAGTGGCTCTGAGCACTCAGGTGAGTTTGTATGCCGTGTAATCTTTAGATTTAAAGGAGAGGATCTGGATCTGGATCAGATGGTGTGAGACAGTTCACCACCATCTTCTACCTTCTGGATTTACATATTGATCCTCACCTGTCTGTCTGTACGCTCACCTGTCTGTCTGTCTGTCTGTCTGCTCACCTGTCTGTCTGCTCGCCTGTCTGTCTGTACGCTCACCTGTCTGTCTGTCTGTCTGTCTGCTCACCTGTCTGTCTGCTCGCCTGTTTGTCTGTCTGCTCGCCTGTCTGTCTGCTCGCCTGTCTGTCTGCTCGCCTGTCTGTCTGCTCGCCTGTCTGTCTGTCTGCTCGCCTGTCTGTCTGCTCGCCTGTCTGTCTGCTCGCCTGTTTGTCTGTCTGCTCGCCTGTTTGTCTGTCTGCTCGCCTGTCTGTCTGCTCGCCTGTTTGTCTGTCTGCTCGCCTGTCTGTCTGCTCGCCTGTCTGTCTGCTCGCCTGTCTGTCTGCTCACCTGTCTGTCTGTCTGCTCACCTGTCTGTCTGCTCGCCTGTCTGTCTGCTCACCTGTCTGTCTGCTCGCCTGTCTGTCTGTCTGCTCGCCTGTCTGTCTGCTCACCTGTCTCCCAGCTCGCCTGTCTGTCTGCTCACCTGTCTGTCTGTCTGCTCGCCTGTCTGTCTGCTCACCTGTCTGTCTGTCTGCTCGCCTGTCTGTCTGCTCGCCTGTCTGTCTGTCTGCTCGCCTGTCTGTCTGCTCACCTGTCTGTCTGTCTGCTCGCCTGTCTGTCTGCTCACCTGTCTCCCAGCTCGCCTGTCTGTCTGCTCACCTGTCTGTCTGTCTGCTCGCCTGTCTGTCTGCTCACCTGTCTCCCAGCTCGCCTGTCTGTCTGCTCACCTGTCTGTCTGTCTGTCTACTCACCTGTCTGTCTGTCTGCTCGCCTGTCTGTCTGCTCGCCTGTCTGTCTGTCTGTCTGCTCGCCTGTCTGTCTGCTCACCTGTCTGTCTGCTCACCTGTCTCCCAGCTCAGTGCTGTCTTGCTGCCATCGTCCTCCTGGCTCTCTCTGATTGGTGGATGGGGGCCTTGCTGTATGCCGGTTGGCTGTGGTTGGATTGGGACACGCCCAGCAGCGGCGGTCGGAGGTCGCAGTGGGTCAGGTCCTGGAGGGTCTGGGACTACTTCAGGGACTACTTCCCTCTAAAGGTGAGGTCAGGTTCATAGATCTGAAGGATCAATACCTGAGGCTCAGTCTGATTACTGATTTGTGTCTCCAGCTGGTCAAAACTGTCGATCTGGATCCAAAGAAAAAACTACATCTTCGGGTTTCATCCCCATGGTGAGAAACACACCTGTCTGTCTACCTGTCTGTCTCCCAGGTGTGCTGGGACTGTGTTGACCTGTCTGTCTACCTGTCTGTCTCTCAGGTGTGCTGGTAGCGGGGGGTTTTGGAAACTTCTGCACGGAGGCGACGGGTTTTTCCCGTCTCTTTCCTGGACTGAAGCCTCACCTGCTGATGCTGCCGTTCTGGTTCAGAGTCCCATTCTTCAGAGAGTACATCATGTGTGGAGGTACACACCTGTCTGTCCGTCTCTCTGTCTGTTTAGCGGGGATATTAGGAGGACCTGTGTTGGGGCAGCAGCACCGTCCTGCTGACCTGTTCTAAAAGTACAGATTCTCTGTTAGACGTTCTCAAAGTGCAGATTCTCTGTCTCTGACGTTCTCAAAGTGCAGATTCTCTGTTAGACGTTCTAAAAGCGCAGATTCTCTGTTAGACGTTCTAAAAGTGCAGATTCTCTGATAGATGTTCTGAAAGTGCAGATTCTCTGTTAGACGTTCTGAAAGTGCAGATTCTCTGTTAGACGTTCTAAAAGCGCAGATTCTCTGATAGATGTTCTAAAAGTACAGATTCTCTGTTAGACGTTCTAAAAGTACAGATTCTCTGTTAGACGTTCTGAAAGTGCAGATTCTCTGTTAGACGTTCTAAAAGCGCAGATTCTCTGATAGATGTTCTAAAAGTACAGATTCTCTGTTAGCCGTTCTAAAAGTACAGATTCTCTGTTAGACGTTCTGAAAGTGCAGATTCTCTGTTAGACGTTCTAAAAGTACAGATTCTCTGTTAGACGTTCTAAAAGTACAGATTCTCTGTTAGACGTTCTAAAAGCGCAGATTCTCTGATAGACGTTCTAAAAGTACAGATTCTCTGTTAGACGTTCTAAAAGTACAGATTCTCTGTTAGACGTTCTGAAAGTGCAGATTCTCTGTTAGACGTTCTGAAAGTGCAGATTCTCTGTTAGACGTTCTGAAAGTGCAGATTCTCTGTTAGACGTTCTAAAAGTACAGATTCTCTGATAGATGTTCTAAAAGTACAGATTCTCTGTTAGACGTTCTAAAAGTACAGATTCTCTGATAGATGTTCTAAAAGTACAGATTCTCTGTTAGACGTTCTAAAAGTGCAGATTCTCTTTCTACAAGCACAGATTCTCTGACGTTCTAAAAGTGCAGATTCTCTGTTAGACGTTCTCAAAGTGCAGATTCTCTGTTAGACGTTCTAAAAGCGCAGATTCTCTGATAGATGTTCTAAAAGTACAGATTCTCTGTTAGACGTTCTAAAAGTACAGATTCTCTGTTAGACGTTCTGAAAGTGCAGATTCTCTGTTAGACGTTCTGAAAGTGCAGATTCTCTGTTAGACGTTCTGAAAGTGCAGATTCTCTTTCTACAAGCACAGATTCTCTGTTAGACGTTCTAAAAGTACAGATTCTCTGATAGATGTTCTAAAAGTACAGATTCTCTGTTAGACGTTCTAAAAGTGCAGATTCTCTTTCTACAAGCACAGATTCTCTGTTAGACGTTCTAAAAGTGCAGATTCTCTGTTAGACGTTCTGAAAGTGCAGATTCTCTGACGTTCTAAAAGTACAGATTCTCTGTTAGATGTTCTGAAAGTGCAGATTCTCTGATAGATGTTCTAAAAGTACAGATTCTCTGTTAGATGTTCTGAAAGTGCAGATTCTCTGTTAGATGTTCTGAAAGTGCAGATTCTCTGATAGATGTTCTAAAAGCGCAGATTCTCTGATAGATGTTCTGAAAGTGCAGATTCTCTGTTAGACGTTCTGAAAGTGCAGATTCTCTGTTAGACGTTCTGAAAGTGCAGATTCTCTGTCAGATGTTCTGAAAGTGCAGATTCTCTGATAGATGTTCTAAAAGCGCAGATTCTCTGTTAGACGTTCTAAAAGTGCAGATTCTCTTTCTACAAGCGCAGATTCTCTGTTAGACGTTCTGAAAGTGCAGATTCTCTGTTAGATGTTCTGAAAGTGCAGATTCTCTGATAGATGTTCTAAAAGCGCAGATTCTCTGATAGATGTTCTAAAAGCGCAGATTCTCTGTTAGACGTTCTGAAAGTGCAGATTCTCTGTTAGACGTTCTGAAAGTGCAGATTCTCTGTCAGATGTTCTGAAAGTGCAGATTCTCTGATAGATGTTCTAAAAGCGCAGATTCTCTGATAGATGTTCTACAAGTGCAGATTCTCTGTTAGATGTTCTGAAAGTACAGATTCTCTGTTAGACGTTCTGAAAGTGCAGATTCTCTTTCTACAAGCGCAGATTCTCTGTTAGCCGTTCTAAAAGTGCAGATTCTCTGTTAGACGTTCTGAAAGTGCAGATTCTCTGTTAGCCGTTCTGAAAGTGCAGATTCTCTGTTAGCCGTTCTGAAAGTGCAGATTCTCTGTTAGCCGTTCTGAAAGTGCAGATTCTCTGTTAGACGTTCTGAAAGTGCAGATTCTCTGTTAGACGTTCTGAAAGTGCAGATTCTCTGTTAGACGTTCTGAAAGTGCAGATTCTCTGTTAGACGTTCTGAAAGTGCAGATTCTCTGTTAGACGTTCTGAAAGTGCAGATTCTCTGTTAGACGTTCTGAAAGCGCAGATTCTGTGTTAGACGTTCTGAAAGTGCAGATTCTCTGATAGATGTTCTAAAAGCGCAGATTCTCTGTTAGAGCGTTCTGAAAGCAGAATTCTCTGTTAGACGTTCTGAAAGTGCAGATTCTCTGTCAGATGTTCTGAAAGTGCAGATTCTCTGATAGATGTTCTAAAAGCGCAGATTCTCTGATAGATGTTCTAAAAGTGCAGATTCTCTGTTAGACGTTCTAAAAGTGCAGATTCTCTTTCTACAAGCGCAGATTCTCTGTTAGATGTTCTGAAAGTGCAGATTCTCTGTTAGACGTTCTGAAAGTGCAGATTCTCTGATAGATGTTCTAAAAGTACAGATTCTCTGTTAGATGTTCTGAAAGTGCAGATTCTCTGATAGATGTTCTAAAAGCGCAGATTCTCTGTTAGATGTTCTGAAAGTGCAGATTCTCTGATAGATGTTCTAAAAGCGCAGATTCTCTGATAGATGTTCTAAAAGTACAGATTCTCTGTTAGATGTTCTGAAAGTACAGATTCTCTGTTAGACGTTCTGAAAGTGCAGATTCTCTGTTAGACGTTCTGAAAGTGCAGATTCTCTGTTAGACGTTCTGAAAGTGCAGATTCTCTGTTAGACGTTCTGAAAGTGCAGATTCTCTGTTAGACGTTCTGAAAGTGCAGATTCTCTGTTAGATGTTCTGAAAGTGCAGATTCTCTGATAGATGTTCTAAAAGCGCAGATTCTCTGATAGATGTTCTAAAAGCGCAGATTCTCTGTTAGACGTTCTGAAAGTGCAGATTCTCTGTTAGACGTTCTGAAAGTGCAGATTCTCTGTCAGATGTTCTGAAAGTGCAGATTCTCTGTTAGACGTTCTGAAAGTGCAGATTCTCTGTTAGACGTTCTGAAAGTGCAGATTCTCTGTTAGACGTTCTGAAAGTGCAGATTCTCTGTTAGACGTTCTGAAAGTGCAGATTCTCTGTTAGACGTTCTGAAAGTGCAGATTCTCTGTTAGCCGTTCTGAAAGTGCAGATTCTCTGTTAGACGTTCTGAAAGTGCAGATTCTCTGATAGATGTTCTAAAAGCGCAGATTCTCTGTTAGACGTTCTGAAAGCGCAGATTCTGTGTTAGACGTTCTGAAAGTGCAGATTCTCTGATAGATGTTCTAAAAGCGCAGATTCTCTGTTAGACGTTCTGAAAGCGCAGATTCTCTGTTAGACGTTCTGAAAGTGCAGATTCTCTGTCAGATGTTCTGAAAGTGCAGATTCTCTGATAGATGTTCTAAAAGCGCAGATTCTCTGATAGATGTTCTAAAAGTGCAGATTCTCTGTTAGACGTTCTAAAAGTGCAGATTCTCTTTCTACAAGCGCAGATTCTCTGTTAGATGTTCTGAAAGTGCAGATTCTCTGTTAGACGTTCTGAAAGTGCAGATTCTCTGATAGATGTTCTAAAAGCGCAGATTCTCTGATAGATGTTCTAAAAGTACAGATTCTCTGTTAGATGTTCTGAAAGTGCAGATTCTCTGATAGATGTTCTAAAAGCGCAGATTCTCTGTTAGACGTTCTGAAAGTGCAGATTCTCTGTTAGACGTTCTGAAAGTGCAGATTCTCTGTTAGACGTTCTGAAAGTGCAGATTCTCTTTCTACAAGCGCAGATTCTCTGTTAGCCGTTCTAAAAGTGCAGATTCTCTGTTAGCCGTTCTGAAAGTGCAGATTCTCTGTTAGATGTTCTGAAAGTGCAGATTCTCTGTTAGACGTTCTGAAAGTGCAGATTCTCTGTTAGACGTTCTGAAAGTGCAGATTCTCTGTTAGACGTTCTGAAAGTGCAGATTCTCTGTTAGACGTTCTGAAAGTGCAGATTCTAAGTCTGAGTTAGACCGTTAAAAAAAAGACTATGATTTGTAAGACATTGAAACGTCGCCCGCAGTGGCTTTCCACACAGACATTGTTCGCTTCTGTTACATTAACAATCCCGGCTCAGATCGGACCCCCTTTCTGGCTGTCACACAGCCTGCCAGCATACTGGCGTAATAATCCTGGAATATTGGGCAGTGTGAAAGCGCCCACAAACTCACCAAAAATGGAAGCAGCTGTGATCCAAACTCTTTCATCTGCTAAAAAACTCGCATAGACGCCTCTACTGAACAAGCCAATGTAAAGACCTCAGAACTGGAGTGATGTGATCCACCTTTTTGGTTTTAGTGAGGACTCGAGCAGCAGCGTTCTGAATCAGCTGCAGCTGTCTGATGGATTTCTTAGGGAGCCCTGTAAGGACACTGTTACAGTAGTCAAGTCGACTGAAGATAAATGCATGGACAAGCTTTTCCAGGTCCTGCTGAGACATAAGGCCTCTTATCCTTGATATGTTCTTCAGGTGATAGTAGGCTGACTTTGTAATTGTCTTAAAGTGGCTCCTCAAATTCAGGTCTGAGTCCATGACTACACCAAGATTTCTGGCTTGGTCCGTGGTTCTTAACATTACAGATTGAAGTCGAGCACTGACTTTCAATCGTTCCTCCTTGGCTCCAAAAACAATAACTTCAGTCTTATCTTTGTTTAATTGGAGAAAATTCTGGCACATCCAGTCGTTGACCTGCTCAATACAGTTACTCAGCACCTGTATGGGATCATAGTCACCAGGTGAAATGGTTATGTAAATCTGTGTGTCACCTGTATAATTATGGTAACATATTTTGTTGTTTTTCATAATCTGAGCCAGTGGAAGCATGTAAATGTTAAACAAAAGAGGTCCCAGAATGGAGCCTTGGGGAACTCCACATGTCATTTTTGTCAGCTCAGATGTGTAGTTACCTATAGACACAAAGTAGTCCCTGTCCTTTAAGTAGGATTCAAACCAGTTTAGTACTGTGCCAGAAAGTCCAACCCAGTTTTCAAGTCTGTCTAGAAATATGTTGTGGTCTACCATGTCGAATGCAGCACTGAGATCCAATAATACTAAAACTGAGATTCTGCCACTGTCAGTGTTTAAATGGATGTCATTGAAGACCTTAACTAGAGCCGTCTCAGTGCTGTGGTGTGGTCGAAAACCTGACTGGAAGACATCAAAACAGTTATTTAGTGCCATGAAAGCACTCAGCTGTTGAAAAACAGCCTTTTCAATTATTTTACTTAAAAATGGGAGATTTGATATGGGCCTGTAATTCCTCATTAGTGAACTGTCTAGATTGCACTTTTTTAAGAGTGGCTTAATGACTGCAGTTTTCAGGGCCTGTGGGGAAAAAACCTGAGAGGAGAGACATGTTGACAATTTGCAGTAAATCTGAGGCCATGCATTTAGACACATTTTTGAAAAAACCTGTTGGCAGAATATCAAGACAGCATGAGGAGGATTTCAGATGTTGTATTATGTCCTCCAGGTTTTTATGGTTAATAGAATCAAATTGTCTCATGCTATATGAATTGTTTTTAAGTGGACATAGGGATAGGACATATCCTGTACCTGACATGGAGGTGCTGATTGCTTGTCTAATTGTTTGAATTTTGTCTGCGAAGAAGGAAGCAAATTCATTGCAGGCCCTGGTGGATAGAAGGTCAGAGGCTACAGACACAGGAGGGTTGGTTAGCCTGTCGACAGTAGCAAACAGGGCACGTGCATTATTAGTGTTTTTGGTGATGATGTCAGAGAAGAAGGACCGCCTTGCATTTCTCAGTTCCAAATTATAAATGCGAAGTCTCTCTTTATAGATGTCATAATGAACCTGGAGATTTGTTTTCCGCCACCTGCGTTCAGCTTTTCGACACTCTCTTTTTTGAGTTCTAACCAGCGTGGCATTTCTCCATGGAGATCTTCTCTTACCAGAGACCACCTTCACCTTGGCTGGTGCAATGGCATCAATAACATTTGTAATTTTAGAACTGAATTTTCCACAAGCTCATTGACTGAGACCTGTGGAAGGGCAGGTGTCAGGGAGAAAGCCTCAATAAATTCTTCACTAGTGTTCTCTGTGATATGCCGTCAACAACAGAGCACATGTGGCATTGTTGCTTAGGAGTTCTGCTTTGGACGCTCACAGTGCCAGTGGAGCTGTCCTTTCCCAGCGGGTTCTCCACCACACGTGTAATTCCCAGAATCCTCCAGTGTTGCGTGGCTCATCTGGGCTCTGGAGTTTTTCCTGTGGGAGACGACACTTGCACAGCTGAGTCCGGGGAATCGGGGCCGGGAGGACATGGCATGGAAACACAACAAGGAGGACAGAGAGGCAGACAACAGGGCGAGCAGCAGCGAGGCAACAGCCCTGCTTTGATACGTAATCACTGAGTCTGGGGCCGAATCTCAGGGGAAGGAGCCGCCTCCAAAGCTTCCTGTGCTCTGCCAGGCAGACTGTATCAGAAAAGGGCTTCTTGGATGTAATATGCTTACATTATTAAGAGGTACTAATACTAGTACTTTACTTTTATTTAACCAGGGGAAAGGCCCAGTGAGAGAAAATCTCTTTTCAGGGGCACCCTGGCTAAGAAAGGCAGCAGGACAGCAAGCCAGACAGTCCAAACATAAAAGACAAACACATGGCATACAGTCAAAACATTTCCCGCTTAACTTCTCTACAAACTACCAAAGCAGTACGTTCAAACTTCAATCAGCAGTTAAAGACGTCAGTGTAACGCCAGCTTATTCAAAAACAGCTACTTCCATCGTTAAAAACCTCTGTAATCAAGGATTTGAAGGAGGTACAGGTCCTCCAGCCGGAGGGCCCTTTGCAGGGAGCTGCAGGTTACCGGTGCACAGCAGGAGGAGGCGGTCTTTCCCAGGACTGAAGTCACCCTGGGATCTTTTAACTGCTGGACCGGGTGTGATGACGACTGACTGCAAAGCTGAGGAGGCTGCTGATATAAGGGGTTGGCTATCTGTTCTGAAAATATACGTCTGAACGTATAACACTTTTAGATGTTGAGCTAGCTGCCCCTTAATTATGTCATCATTAACTGACCTGAGACGGACCACAGAGGCATTAAGAGACCTTGTTTGGTTGAGCAACAAATGGGAACCATGTTGGACTCTTCTATCCTAAATACCAAACAACAGATGTATTTTATTGCCTGTAAATGTAATTTTTCTTTAGCGTTAGGCATAAGGAGGGATGACAGACTGACTTGCTTTAGTAGAAATCATTACATGACATTTAAATGAAGAGCCTGTCCAAATATAAAATAAATGTTTAATTCAGTGATTTTCAAAGTGCCGTTTTCTGAAAGCTTGCATCAGCACAGACAGCTGATCAGAGCCACCTGGACCTTGGAGTGCCTCTGTGCATGTCCATCATGTGCTGATGGGTTTGCAGGATGTGGGTGACCGGGTCTTTACCAGCTCGTTGGCGTCTTTCAACCATCTGTAGGGAGGGACAGGTTCCCAGTGGACTGAGAGCTGGGCCACTATTATTGGATTCCTCATCAGGTTTTAACTCTGGAGCAAAGATTAACCTGAAACCACAACCAGGTTTAGGGCTGATAGAGGCTTTGGATCCTGCTGCTGTCAGGGAGTTTCTCAATCAGCTGTTTGCACAGCTCTGACTAAACACTGTGTCACAGGTCAGCGCAGGAGGAGGCAGAACGCTGCTCTCTGATTGGCTGTCAGAGCGTTGGAGGGGGGGTCCATCAGTTTCATCACCACTTTGTGAGTGAGGTCTCTCTCTGGACTATCATGCTGCTTCGGGGCATCGTGGGTCCAACATGAAGCAGCCTGATGGGGCTGGAGGTCCCAGCAGAGGTCAGGGTGGAGGTCAGCAAGCAGCAGGAGATATTTCTGTAAAAGAAGCCGAGCGTCGTCTGCAGTCCAGAAGCCTGGATCTGCAGAACCTGGGTCTCTTCATAATGATTGTAGTCATTGTGACGGACTGGGATCCAGACTCCAGAGGTTGGTCAGGGACCACTGTGACCCCACTGAACAAAATGTTCCGATAATGTGGACACACTTTGCTGCCAGGGTTTACCTGTCTGTCCCCCACCTGTCTCTCTGCCAGGCCTGGTGTCCAGCTCTAAGGCCAGCCTGTCTTTAATAACCTGTCTGTCCCCCACCTGTCTCTCTGCCAGGCCTGGTGTGCAGCTCTAAGGCCAGCCTGTCTTTAATAACCTGTCTGTCCCCCACCTGTCTCTCTGCCAGGCCTGGTGTCCAGCTCTAAGGCCAGCCTGTCTTTAATAACCTGTCTGTCCCTCCTGTCTCTCTGCCAGGCCTGGTGTGTCCAGCTCTAAGGCCAGCCTGTCTTTAATAACCTGTCTGTCCCCCACCTGTCTCTCTGCCAGGCCTAGTGTCCAGCTCTAAGGCCAGCCTGTCTTTAATAACCTGTCTGTCCCCTCCTGTCTCTCTGCCAGGCCTGGTGTCCAGCTCTAAGGCCAGCCTGTCTTTAATAACCTGTCTGTCCCCCACCTGTCTCTCTGCCAGGCCTGGTGTCCAGCTCTAAGGCCAGCCTGTCTTTAATAACCTGTCTGTCCCCCACCTGTCTCTCTGCCAGGCCTAGTGTCCAGCTCTAAGGCCAGCCTGTCTTTAATAACCTGTCTGTCCCCTCCTGTCTCTCTGCCAGGCCTGGTGTCCAGCTCTAAGGCCAGCCTGTCTTTATTAACCTGTCTGTCCCCCACCTGTCTCTCTGCCAGGCCTGGTGTCCAGCTCTAAGGCCAGCCTGTCTTTAATAACCTGTCTGTCTCCCTCCTGTCTGTCTGCCAGGCCTGGTGTCCAGCTCTAAGGCCAGCCTGTCTTTATTAACCTGTCTGTCCCCCACCTGTCTCTCTGCCAGGCCTGGTGTCCAGCTCTAAGGCCAGCCTGTCTTTAATAACCTGTCTGTCCCCCACCTGTCTCTCTGCCAGGCCTGGTGTCCAGCTCTAAGGCCAGCCTGTCGTACCTGGTCAGTCGTCCTGGAGGAGGTAACGTCGCTGTCATCGCGGTGGGCGGAGCTCCAGAGTCTCTGGAGGCCCGACCAGGAGCTTTGACACTACAGGCAGGTTTTGTTCCTTCACAGTACTGAATGAATTAGACCTGACACACACAGTGACTGAGGCCTTCAGACTTACTGAGAAACGTCTGTCTTAGATTGTGTTGCAAACAGAGTCCAGACAGACGGTCAGTCAGAGTGCAGCCGTGTTGCTTCAGTAGAGGATGAAGCAGAGCAGAGGTCAGGCAGTGTGGACACATCAGCAGCCTGACTGAGAAGAAGCCTCTTACACGAGAGGTGAAAGGTCTGCGAGTGTCTTCACCCAGTCCGGTTGCTCTAGATCTTATGCCTCCTTGGAAACTAAGACCCTGGTGACTGAGAACGTTCACAGGCTGCTCATCATCACTACATTAACCCAACCTCACTACCTAGTTCCCACCTAGAGACTATAACGATCTACCTGAACCGACTGGACCTGAACTTGAACCTGAGGGAAACGCCGAAAGGTGACGATGACTGAGAGTCTCAGTCGTCAGGTTCACCTGAGCTGAGATATGAAACTGAAAGTCAGTTTGAAGCTCGGAGTTTAAAATAACTCAACAAGAGTTGGGACAAAAGGTTCATGTCACTGATTTTCATGAGACTGAACGTCTGTGTGTTTCGTTCCAGGTCCGAAACAGGAAGGGCTTCATCAAACTGGCTCTCAAACACGGGTGGGTGGAGCTTACGATGGGGGCGGGGCTCCAAGAGGTGGACTTCCAAACAGTATACTGACTGTGTGTCTGTGTCTTTGTGCAGGGCTCAGCTGGTTCCTGTCTTTTCCTTTGGAGAGAACGAGTTGTTTGATCAGATGGAGAATCCCACCGGCTCTCCTCTGAGGACGCTGCAGGTCAGAGGTCACTCTGATTAAACCACCGCGTTTCTTTACAAACCTGTCTGTCTGAACAAGTTCATCGTTCACACAGGTCCTTCTGTTCAGGAGTAAAGATCTGCCACCTTCTCAGGAACAAGTACTTGCAGTCTGATCAAGGTGACGTTACTTATAAAGTATGAATCCTGGTCGGAGCCTGTAAATCACCTCGTGCTGTACTTCCTGGCCTCTGTCAGTCTCGGACGCTCCGTTTGGACCTGGTCTGTGTTCACTGGGAGGCTGCTGAGTCCGGTTCTGGTGCTCATTCTTTTTCAGCAGCATTCCCCATGGGGTCCCTCCCCCGGGCCTTAAAACCTCTTCCTGCTGGCGGTCCAGAGTTCCTGTATTAGAGATGTAAACAAACACTGTCCCAGTACTCCCAGTCCGAACAGGGTCAGCTGACAGGACCACTAACTGAGCTAACAAGCTAACTAGCTAATAGCAACTAGTACAGTTAGCAGTGACTTCCAATCCAGTAAACATAGCTAGCTTACCTTCAGTTGTCTCCGCATGTTGGACAAATCATTTTATCCATGTCTTTGACCTGCAAGTCCACAGTGAGGTCGTAGCTCGAGCATCGAATACCGTACAGTGTGAGCACGCAGTGCTCGACTGATCCTGATTCTGCCATCGAGTACAGCACAGTATGAGCACTCGGGTTATGACTCGACCATCAGAACGCTCAGCGTGAGCACTCGGGTCGTGGCTCCACCGTCCAGTGTGAGCACACAAATCAAGAGCTTTGGATTGACATAGCGGTTTACTCGTACAGTAGGAGTTGGAATTAAACATTATTTCTAAAATCATAGAGCGCGTTTCCAGCTTTAGAAACAACATTATACCCTAGCAACCAATCAGCAGCCACTGAGAATCACCAGTAACATCTTAGGAACAACCTAGGAGCGACCTATCAACAGAGCTGGATCTTCTTTTGACATTTCAACTGTTGTCCTGTGTGCACAGAACCGGCTGCAGGGCATCATGGGAGTCGCGATGCCTCTGTTTCACGCTAGAGGAGTTTTCCAGTACAGCTTCGGACTGCTGCCCTACAGGAAGCCCATCAACACCATCGGTATGACTCCAATATTTACTCCAAACGTTACCCAGCGTTGTCCAAAGAAGGTTAGAGTCAGGGCCCTGACTCTAACCTTCTTTGGACGACTGGACTTGGTTGAAGTCCAGTTGCTCCTGACTCTAACCTTCTTTGGACGACTGGACTTGGTTGAAGTCCAGTTGCTCCTGACTCTAACCTTCTTTGGACGACTGGACTTGGTTGAAGTCCAGTTGCCCCTGACTCTAACCTTCTTTGGACGACTGGACTTGGTTGAAGTCCAGTTGCTCCTGACTCTAACCTTCTTTGGACGACTGGACTTGGTTGAAGTCCAGTTGCCCCTGACTCTAACCTTCTTTGGACGACTGGACTTGGTTGAAGTCCAGTTGCTCCTGACTCTAACCTTCTTTGGACGACTGGACTTGGTTGAAGTCCAGTTGCCCCTGACTCTAACCTTCTTTGGACTGACTGGACTTGGTTGAAGTCCAGTTGCCCCTGACTCTAACCTTCTTTGGACGACTGGACTTGGTTGAAGTCCAGTTGCCCCTGACTCTAACCTTCTTTGGACGACTGGACTTGGTTGAGGTCCAGTTGCCCCTGACTCTAACCTTCTTTGGACGACTGGACTTGGTTGAAGTCCAGTTGCCCCTGACTCTAACCTTCTTTGGATAGCTGTGACCTGGATGACTGAGACTCTTCACAAACCTGTTACCTAGCATTGAGGTAGCATTGTCGGAGAAGATGGATTTCAGTTGTATCTCCGAGTGTCTAAAGGTTCAGTGTGTACGATTAAGTGACTCTACTTAGCTGAGAATTAGAATTGTTGTGTTCTCATAATCTTAGAATGATCCCTTTATTTCTACAAAGGAGTCCACCATGTTTCTACGGTAACCCAGAAAGGACAAACCAAACACTGGGGAAGGCAGGGGGTATTGAGTTGGTGGTGAAGTGTTTGAATTTCACCGCTAGATTCCACTGAATCCTGCACACTGTTCCTTTAAGGAGATGCTGTGGTGTTAGCTATGATGCTAGTTGGTGCTAACAACACCCTACTCTGCTTTCAGTGGGGAAGCCGATACCAGTCGTCCAGACTCCCAGTCCCACCAGTGAGGACATCGAGTGTCTCCATAAAGTTTACCTGGAGAGTCTGACTGAACTGTTCGAGCAGCACAAACACAACTACGGCCTCGATGAACACCAGCACCTGACCTTCATATAGACCTCTGACCTTCATATAGACCTCTGACCTTTAACCCCTGACCATCATATAGACCCCTGACCTTCATATAGACCCCTGACCTTTAACCCCTGACCTTCATATAGACACCTGACCTTCATATAGACATCTGACCTTTAACCCCCTGACCTTCATATAGACCTCCGACCTTCATATAGACATCTGACCTTTAACCCCCTGACCTTCATATAGACCTCTGACCTTTAACCCCTGACCTTCATATAGACATCTGACCTTTAACCCCTGACCTTCATATAGACACATGACCTTTAACCCCCTGACCTTCATATAGACTACTGACCTTCATATAGACACATGACCTTTAACCCCTGACCTTCATATAGACACATGACCTTTAACCCCCTGACCTTCATATAGACACATGACCTTTAACCCCTGACCTTCATATAGACCTCTGACCTTCATATAGACCCCTGACCTTCATATAGACATATGACCTTTAACCCCTGACCTTCATATAGACCACTGACCTTTAACCCCCTGACCTTCATATAGACATATGACCTTTAACCCCTGACCTTCATATAGACCACTGACCTTTAACCCCCTGACCTTCATATAGACCCCTGACCTTCATATGGACCCCTGACCTTCATGTTACCTGTTTACATGACGTTACGTGACCTTTAGCTGACCTCGAGCTGTTCCATGTGTGGACGTTACTGTCAGCCTGCCTGAGTCTTATACTGAACACTGCTAGCACCCCATTGAGCCCACTGATTTGACAAAGGAATGCTAACACTGCTAGCACACCATTGAGCCCATCTGATTGGGAATGCTAACACTGCTAGCACACCATTGATTGCGGTGCTCATTAATTTGAATAGGAAATGCTAGCGTTAGCAGAGCATCTAGTTGCTAGCAGTGTTATTGTCAGCAGAACCCATTAATTTCACTGAACAATGCTAGCGTTGTTACCAGTGTCCACCGACGTGAATGAATTCCTATTGGTTCATATGGGGCCCCTGGGTTTTAGGTTATGCTAACAGTGTCAACAGGAACCAGTGGTGTGAATAGTGGATGCTAACACTGCTAGCAGGGCCCATAGATTTCTAAGGGGAAGGCTAACGGAGTTCTCGCGTTGTGTTTAAGAGCTCTGTAAAGATGAGTGGTTCTTCTGTTTCTGTGAAATAAAGTGACATCACATGATGTAAGAAATGATGACATCCAGAGGAGACGGTGTAGCCTGATTGGTTGATTTCATAGGGCTGAGTGAGGTTCTGACGCCACCAACAGGAAGTCTTTAGTTCTTAAGTTTATTTTTAATTCAGATTTGTATGTTTTCTGTGATGGTCCAGCTGCTCGGTTCAATTCAACTTTCACAGCTGCTGGCTGTGAAATGGTTTCTAAGGTAAAGTACTCATATTTACTGATGTGCAGTTGTTCAGTTGTTGAGACTGTAATCTATTTTATTAACATAATCCATTTGGGAAAATGTTTCATAGCCCACATACAGACCAGCTTTCAGTATCGGCCTGTTCTAAGTCTATACAGTAGAGGGTCTGCTTTCCAAATCGTTCTCTAAATCTAAATATCGTCTCTTTTTCACTTTAATATCGGCATCCTCCTCCATAAACCCGGATCAGTGGGGCTCTAGTGAAGACGCAGTCCAGCACGTACACACTGTACGTATATGCAGTACACAGTTACACCGTGGAGTCACATCCAAACCTTTACCTCTGAGTCCAGACGCACTTTGAGACGATGGAAAAAATCTGAATGAAAGATTTAAAGTCCTGCAGCCTCCTGAGTCTTTCCCAGCTGCACCAGGCTGCAGCGACGCCAGCTGACCACAAGAGGGCGCTGCACTGACACCACAGCAGGTTCTTCATCTGCCCTGAAGCCTCAGAGGTTCTGACCAGGTTTATGGTTTAAAAAGATTTCATCAACATGTTGGATGTTTAAAACCTGCCTTCTGTCATAATGAGACATTAAGTCACTGAGTTAGGATTCAGATACTTTATTAATATTAAAATGTTTGTGTCAGAACACATTAATTAACACATTATTAATCAGTGATCAGAGGTTACAACACAAACAGAACGATAAATAAAATACTAAATAAAATCAATACAAACTTTTTACTCAGTAATTAATCAAATCACCCCTCTCGCCCCGTCTGCACGGCGCATGCGCTTTCCGGTCGCGCACGCGCTTTGCTCGTTCACGCGCACGTCTGTGGTCCCGTCTTTCACTCTACTGGGGGAAGGGGAGGAGGGGGGTGTGACCCGGACATGATGATGAGGAGGAGGAGGATGAAGGTGTTTACTGGCTGTGTACAGAGAGGAGGCAGAGAAGAAGAAGAGTTAGTTTCTCCTTACAGGAGAAGAAGAAGGAGCCTCCGGCTGCAGTCCGGATCTGTGGTGGACTAAAGAAGAAGAAACCCGTAGAAGAAGAAGTCGGAGGCGCTCCTCTTGAAACTTTTCTCTCTGTGCGCGCTCCCGCCGCCCGAGGCTGGCCTGAGGCTGTACTGCGCATGCCCACTTCCTGTGTATAATGCACCGATTGTGTCACGGGGCCCGGCGGTGACGTCACCGGAGAGAGAGAGCGAGAGGCGCGCGGCCGCTGATCCGGAGCAGCACCGGGAGCGCGCTTCAGCTGAGTGAACGTGAGTCTTTGTTTACAATGACGTCAGAGGGATTGTTGTTGTTTACTCCCCGTTTCAGAGTATTTGTACTTTATACAACTGGTGTGAGTTTTATAGAGGACAGGTACTAAGTTGTACTTTATCCAACTGGCACCAGATCAGTTGTTCAGAGTATTCATACTTTGTAAAGTACAGCTGAGAGCTTCACTAACCCTGAACCCAGGACAGAGGACAGACCCTCACTGACAGCTGTTTAAATAACACTGAGGGCCTCATCACCATTAAGCTGTTCAGTGGGTCCCAACCTGTGGCTCAGGACCCATCGAGGGTCACTGAGAATGTGAGATGAACTTGTAGTCCCTTACTGGAATGTGTAGCTGTACACAGTGAGAGTACAAGCTCCTACATGTACACACAGAGTACAAATACTCAGAGTACAAGTAGTACCTGCTACTACATGTACACACAGAGTACAAGTAGTAACTGCTCCTACATGTACACACAGAGTACAAGTAGTAACTGCTCCTACACGTACACACAGAGTACAAATACTCAGAGTACAAGTAGTAACTGCTCCTACACGTACACACAGAGTACAAATACTCAGAGTACAAGTAGTAACTGCTCCTACATGTACAGACAGAGTACAAATACTCAGAGTACAAGTAGCAGCAGTGCTCGTACAGAGTGTGTGAATGTGGTTTTAACAGCTCAGATCCTGCAGAACCTGAACTCAGCACACACTCTGTAATCCAGATTGTGCAACAGGCAGCAGCCTGAAGCAACCAGAACAGAGTCAGAGGAAACAGGAAGCACAGAAGAAGAAGAGGAGTGCGGGGCGAGAGACACTGACCATAACAGCAGGAGAGAGAGAGAGAGAGACAGTGTGGTGCGGTCTCCCTCTCCACGGTGTTTGTTGTCAGTCTTTCTGTGGACATAAAGCTGACTCCACAGACCCTGTGAGGACTCGTCTCCAGTCTGGGAACAGCAGCAGCAGGTAAACCTTCCCGTGTCGGGGTTTAGACCTGGTGTCAGGTTGAGGTCAGGGGGTTAGTGCTCACAGCACAGAGACTCCATTATCAGTCAGACTTCACTGTTTGATGGTGATGTGATGAAATGCATGTGTGCAGCTGAGTTACAACTTTCCAAACGCTAGCAAATCTGCTAACAGCTAAACATCCAGCACAAGAGGCAGGAGACAGGAGACAGCCATATGGCTACTGGTCCAACAGAAAGACTCGCCATCTGGCCGCCTGCTGCTTGTTCTTAGCTTCGTCTGACAACATGTTCTTCTTCTGTGTCTTCAGCCTCCACACTGAGAACACGGAGCTGGCAGAACTCACTCTGTACAGTATACTCGTGTTGCTTCTTCTTATAGCTCCGCGCTGAAGACTCGGTGTCGAACTCCCTGTTACAAGTCAGCGTAGCGTCTGAAGCTTTTCTGTTCTCCGAACGCTGTAAATAATTTCAGTTTTCCAGCAGCGAGCGCACAAACACCTTTTAGTGAAGCGTCCTCGTAAGTCACGCGTTGTCCTTGTGTGTTTCAGTGAGTCGGCGGTGTGTTTGTGAGGATGAGCGGTGGTAAAAAGAGGAGTGGCTTCCAGATCACCAGCGTGACCTCAGATTTCAACCAAACTCCAGCTGGCCAATCAGCTCCCAGCGTGGTCCTCAGTGCCCTCCAGTCAGCAGCCTCCTCCTTCTCCTGCAGCCCTCTGGGAAGCTCCTCCCAGCCGAACACGCCCTCTCTGAAGAGGAAGTACATCTCCCATGATGCCCAGGGGCAGGGCGCAGGGTCTTCCTCCAGATTCAGGGTGGTGAGGCTGAGCGTGGGCGGTTCTGGCAGCGGCGGGCCGGGCGAGCCGTATCGGCGTGGGCGATGGACATGCACGGACTTTGAGGAGCGTCTGGAAGGGGCGGGGTTCAGGCGGGTGATGGACACAATGAGACACGCCCACTCGCTGGAGTCCCTTGAGATGATTGGCCGGGACATAGACGGAGGTGCCCACCTGCTGGCTCAGCCAATCAGAGGCCGGGAGGGGGCGGGGCTAGCAATGCGCAGCGGGCCATCCTCCCCCACGCACGAAGAGCCTTTCAACTTCCGGCTCCTGGGCAGCAAAGAGCCAATGAGAATACAAGGTTTAAACTCCACCCCTCCACCTCCTTCGCCCCGGCCACGGAACATCCCTCCTCCTCTTCGATTGGACGTCGACGCCGCGGGACGGGTAAAAACACACCAACACATGTTTCTAGTGGAGTAACTTTAATATGTGATCATAAACGTGTGTCTCTGTCTGCCAGTCTGTCCTCAGGCTTTCCCACTCCCAGCCCAGCTCCCCCCCTGCTGGACCGTACCATCCCACTCTGACCCCCATTCAGACTCCAGCTGCCTTCAGTCTGGACCAAACCTTCTTCAACCTGCCGGGGGACGCCAGGTAGATTTTTATTATTGGTTTACCTGGGGGTGTGGCTTGAAGTTGTGAGACTGTCACATTTGTTGATGTAGAGGACAGAGTCGTCTGCGTACACGTGGACACACCATAGATTTCCATGTGCAGAATAAGCATGCTGTACTAAAATGGTGGTGTGGGGGAGGTGAGAGTCATCCAGGCAGATGAGGCTGCAGAAAGAAACTGTTCCTGTTGTGTGAGGTTTCTGGGGTGCCCTCGTCTCTGGCAGTGGCAGCAGAGTACCAGATGTTGATGGACTCAGTCGTTTAGAAGAGCACCAGCACCATGTTTACTGCGTCATCTACAGACCTGTTGGCTCTGTAGGTGAACTCCAGGGGGTCCAGGAGTGGGTCTGTGATGGATTTAAGGTGGGACAACACAATGCGCTCAAACGACTTCATTGCCACAGGTCAGGGTGACGGGTCTGGTGGAGGCTTTTGGTGCGTTCCACCTCCGAGGTAAATGGTTTGCAGCATTTGAAGCAGGCTTTGGCTTTGTAGTCCTCAAGACAAAAGCAGGATCTGTGACAGAGGACTGTTGTTGTAGTCTCTATAAGTACAGCCGCTCGGCTGGATCCAGACCCAAAGTGGGCTTCAGATCCTTTGTGGATCAGTCATGACTTGTAATCTTTCCTTTAATATGAGTTTAACTGGAGATTCATCCACACAGCAGGAATGAACATTTAAATAACGTTGAGTTTTTACTCAGAAGGCAGAATCGTTTTACTTGCAGGTGAAGCTGACGTCATCCAGTTCACACTGTTCACTGAGTCGTGGTGAAAAACACTGAGACACACCAGAGTTTAGAACGATCGACCAGGTGGAATGAAGGAAGCCATCGGAGCTTATCAGCTGTGTTGATTGCATCTAAGGTTTAAACTGCTGCACAACAGAGACAGTAGGATATGCTAAGCTAACGAGCGAAGCTAACACGTTGTTTGAGTGTGTCAGTGTAACAAGATGAAGGCGCAGACGTACAGACAGACTGGACAGGAAACAAGAGTCCGGCCTGGATGGACTGTCCGGGGTCCAGACGAGCTACAAGCCGTTGGTCTGTCCATCAGGACACTTGGACACCGGGACAGGTGCCGGGGATCAAACCACCGACCTGAGATAACAGGACGAGCTGCTAAGACACTTGACTCATGTCCATCGAGACCAACATATTAAAGTACAGATAAGGCGGTCAGGCCTGAGGCGTCCGGGTTCATGTTAATGCTACTGGACTGAAGCTAACCCCAGTGTGACACACAGCTGACCTGCATACCACCACACTGAAACACACACTGAAACACACACTGTAACACACACTGTAACACACACACACTGAAACACGCACACACTGTAACACACACTGAAACACAAACCGTAACACACACACAGTGAAACACACACTGTAACACACACACAGTGAAACACTCGCCCTGAGTCTATTTTCTCTGACAGTCAGCTGACATTGCAATGTGGAGAGAGAGTGAGAGGGAGGAGGTGTGTGCTGCATTGTGTTTCAGTGTGTGTTTCAGTGTGTGTTTCAGTGTGTGTGTTGGATTAAGACAAACAGAGGTTCTATTCATTCGTGCCAGCAGGACGTCTGACTGTTTCTGTTTTCTAACAAAACTCCGCTGCTGTCAGTAATTGTTCCGTCTGATGTTCTTCCACAAAGAAGTAGAATTACCTCGTTAAAAACTTATGAAAGTTTTCGCTGTTCAGTCTGATCCCACCTCTACGACTCTTCCTGGGTACAAAATAAACTGTACATGAAAAACAACAAGCATAACATACAAAATATATGTAAAATGCAACAAACATAACGAACAATAATAAGCTACGAAGTTTATAAAGAGCATCACTACGTGTGCACGTGTGCACGTGTTCGCACGGTCCACTGTCCAGCAGAAAGCATCAACACGTCCTCACAATCACACACCAAACCATCCTGAGGACTGCTAGTGTTTGAGTAGGATCTCTGTAACAAATACTCCTAAAGACATTCGTGCGGCTGCAGGACTACTTGTTGTCTACTCTGAGTCCTGAGAGACCGTCTGTGCTCAGCCTCTCAGCACACGGACAGCCCGCCAGGACCTGAATCAGATCTGTTTGGCTGCACCTGAGCAGACAGGTGGAGCAGATGTCAGCAGCGCTGTGGTGGGCTGAGAAAAGGGGAACCAGCTACTTCTCCTCCATGTAAATATGATTCAAACACCAGGACACTGGACAGCCTCTGTGTTTGGGACCTGACCTTTCACGCTCTGTCACTTTCATACTGGACCCTAATTGGCTGCAGACTATTAGTGATGTCATAAGTCCTGCAGGTACAGTACGTGCAGGTGTGTTACCTCTAAGGCATCCTGCAGCCTGACAGACACTACTCAGGGCTCTGCAGCAAACGTTTGTTATAATTTCCAGGTGAGATTCTCCTAAAAAGGGTACAGGAGGTCATTATTATGAAGTCATTATTTAGCTTATATAAAAGAAAAGCTTTATGCAGGAAGCAGTTTGTTAGAAGGAGAAAATAGAAGCAGGATTAATAAAGTCGGTCCAGGTCCTCTCAGAAGTAAAGCTCAGCCCCCCTCAGCTGTTTTATTATTTAAATCTTTAGCTCGTCAGTAGCTGATGAGGAGCAGGAACTCTGAACGAATGAATGAAGCTCTGTGTTCTGACTCGCTCTGAGTGGGCGGGAGGAGAATTCCACTGCAGCCTTTCTACTGGCTGAGACACTGAGTGGGCGGGAGCTGGAATGAGACAGCAGCCAACCAGAGAGCAGAGTGTGTGTGTGTGTGTTTGTGATGCCTCTTACTGGTTTAGAGGAGACACGGAGAGACAGAGGTTTAGTTTAAGGTCAACATCTGGACCAACCAATCACACACAGCCTGGATAGGAGTTTATTGTTCACACGAGTAAAAGACAAGAGACGAGATGATATGAGGGACAGGAGACCTTAAGAAGGGACAACAAGGACTCTGGACTTTAACGAGGGACTGGAGACCTTAAGAAGGGACAACAAGGACTCTGGACTTTAACGAGGGACTGGAGACCTTAAGAAGGGACAACAAGGACTCTGGACTTTAACGAGGGACTGGAGACCTTAAGAAGGGACAACAAGGACTCTGGACTTTAACAAGGGACAGGAGACCTTAAGAAGGGACAACAAGGACTCTGGACTTTAACGAGGGACTGGAGACCTTAAGAAGGGACAGGAGACCTTAAGAAGGGACAACAAGGACTCTGGACTTTAACGAGGGACTGGAGACCTTAAGAAGGGACAGGAGACCTTAAGAAGGGACAACAAGGACTCTGGACTTTAACGAGGGACTGGAGACCTTAAGAAGGGACAGGAGACCTTAAGAAGGGACAACAAGGACTCTGGACTTTAACGAGGGACTGGAGACCTTAAGAAGGGACAGGAGACCTTAAGAAGGGACAACAAGGACTCTGGACTTTAACGAGGGACTAGTGACCTTAAGAAGAGACAACAAGGACTCTGGACTTTAACGAGGGACAGGAGACCTTAAGGAGGGACAACAAGGACTCTGGACTTTAACGAGGGACAGGAGACCTTGACAAGGGACAACAAGGACTCTAGAACTTAACAAGGGACAGGCGTCATTAAGGAGGGACAACTAGAAGTCTGGACCTTAACGAGTGACAGGAGACCTTGACAAGGGACAACAAAGACTCTGGACTTTAACGAGGGACTGGAGACCTTAAGAAGGGACAGGAGACCTTAAGAAGGGACAACAAGGACTCTGGACTTTAACGAGGGACTAGTGACCTTAAGAAGAGACAACAAGGACTCTGGACTTTAACGAGGGACAGGAGACCTTAAGGAGGGACAACAAGGACTCTGGACTTTAACGAGGGACAGGAGACCTTGACAAGGGACAACAAGGACTCTAGAACTTAACAAGGGACAGGCGTCATTAAGGAGGGACAACTAGAAGTCTGGACCTTAACGAGTGACAGGAGACCTTGACAAGGGACAACAAAGACTCTGGACTTTAACGAGGGACTGGAGACCTTAAGAAGGGACAGGAGACCTTAAGAAGGGACAACAAGGACTCTGGACTTTAACGAGGGACTAGTGACCTTAAGAAGAGACAACAAGGACTCTGGACTTTAACGAGGGACTGGAGACCTTAAGAAGGGACAGGAGACCTTAAGAAGGGACAACAAGGACTCTGGACTTTAACGAGGGACTGGAGACCTTAAGAAGGGACAGGAGACCTTAAGAAGGGACAACAAGGACTCTGGACTTTAACGAGGGACTAGTGACCTTAAGAAGAGACAACAAGGACTCTGGACTTTAACGAGGGACAGGAGACCTTAAGGAGGGACAACAAGGACTCTGGACTTTAACGAGGGACAGGAGACCTTGACAAGGGACAACAAGGACTCTAGAACTTAACAAGGGACAGGCGTCATTAAGGAGGGACAACTAGAAGTCTGGACCTTAACGAGTGACAGGAGACCTTGACAAGGGACAACAAGAAGCCTGGACCTTAATGAGAGACACAAGTCCTTAACAATCTGAACTGTGATTGGTCGGCTGGTCCCTGCAGTCTGTCGGTCATGTTTGACGGTGGGCTGTGATTGGTTGGCTGGTCCCTGCAGTCTGTCGGTCATGACTGACGGTGGGCTGTGATTGGTCGGAGATGTTTAGTAGTGTAAAGAAAATGATCTCGGGGAAACGCCAGCAGCCCCCTCCCACCACTGACCAAGCCCCCTGTCCTCGTCCTCAGCGGCGTCCTCCTTCGACCCCGCCCCTCCCCCTTAGGACGCTGCAGCTTGTTGCTAAGCAACCAGAGACACCTATCGTGTTACTGGGATCGTAGAAAGGTCAAGGGTCGCTGTCGGGTGTGAGGAGTCCTGGCCAGGTGCCGGGCCGGTGACCTCTGAACCCAAAACCAGGACGAGTCAGAGGTCGCTGGCCCCGCCCTTCTTGGGTCAGCCAATCACTGAGGACCGGCTCGACCAACCACGACCTCACATGACCCCATCAGCGCCTCACCCTCATTGGTCTGTCCCTGTTAGAGCTCCACCCAGTGGGCGGGGCTCTGAAAGCACCATGACGTCACTGCTGCTCTTCTGTCACAGGTAACCAGACGAAGGGGGCGGGGCTACAGCTTCACCGTGTCTCCATGATTCACGCCGTCAGATACATACCAGTTAAACTACAATACTCTGTCTCGCTACTGATGTGTCAACGATCAGCTCGTTAGCCTAGCATCAGGTGTTTTACACAGAGGGAGAGCGAGAGAGAGAGAATGTTATTTTGCCAGAGCAGAAGCCTAACCCCTAACCCCTAACCTCTACGTCGTTCTCATGGATAGATGTTAACAGGCCACAGTGTCACAGCTCAGACGTAGGGAATGACAGCAGCGATCAGGTGGCTCCACCTGAGAGATGAGGTGTCGCACGCCTCCTTCATCACCGGCGCCGGGTTGGTTGCACGTCGGCCTGGCTTGTCTCTTGCTGCTGCATATTGTGAACTTTCTGCATGACAGGGGTGAGTGCGTTGCTAATCCCAGGTGTTCCACTTCCCATCCTTTCTGAGCAAAGCTGCTGCAAGGTCAGGTTCAGCTGGTGGGCGTAGCAGAGCACAAACAGGGCAGGTGGATGTGGCTCTCATTAGCGTCTGTACCGCTCGGACGTTCCTGCTCATCACAGCCGCTCCGTCATACGTCTGGGCCATCAGCTTGTCTCCCAGCTTCAGTGGCTCCACACAGCCTTGATGCTGTAAGAGAGGTCCAGTCCGGTCTCGTCCTTGACTTCATTTGTCTGTGCTGTCAGGCAACAGAACCACCATCTGTGATCTACAGGAGACATCAGTGGACGTCTCCTGCGCTTCCTTAATTCCCTCCCTGCACACGTCATGCATGCAGTCCAGCAGTCTGCTCGTTACAGAGCTGGATGTCCCTTTGCAGGTGGGCTGAGCATCATAGTGTCTCTGAAGCCTTGAGTCGCCCTCACACACCTGAAGAGTTATGATCCCACTGAGCGCCGGTATGCGCCGTCACTTTGGGCAGCTACGTTTAGCCTTCCAAGGAAACCCAACTTCACCGCATTGTCCAGATCCAGTGAATCAGTGCAGATTACAAATAACCTCCTTTGTTTGTGCAGTTCTTTCTGTAGATAGTAGGGGGGGGCAGTGACCTGTCCCTGCTGTTTATTGATATAGTATTGATCAGCTGTTGATTAATGAAGGAATCAAAGCTGAAACCAGAGACGCTGCAGTTTAAACACTTGAACCAGCGGAAGTGTTGAAGGTACCAGGTTCTGTCTGTTAGCACGTAAACCTGAATGTGACGGAAACAGCTGATCTGTGTCCCAGAGTGGACTGCTGAGGTCCTCCTGAACTCTTCTTCCCTGTTATTCTGACCTGTCTGGCTCTCTCCTGTCTGTCTCTGACCTGTCTGTCTGTCTCCTGTCTGTCTCTGACCTGTCTGTCTCTGACCTGTCTGACTCTGACCTGTCTGTCTCTCTCCTGTCTGTCTCTGACCTGTCTGTCTCTCTCCTGTCTGTCTCTGACCTGTCTGTCTCTGACCTGTCTGTCTCTCTCCAGTCTGTCTCTCTCCAGTCTGTCTCTGACCTGTCTGTCTCTGACCTGTCTGTCTCTCTCCTGTCTGTCCCTGACCTGTCTGTCTCTCTCCTGTCTGTCTCTGACCTGTCTGTCTCTCTCCAGTCTGTCTCTCACCTGTCTGTCTCTCTCCAGTCTGTCTCTGACCTGTCTGTCTCTGACCTGTCTGTCTCTCTCCAGTCTGTCTCTCTCCTGTCTGTCTCTGACCTGTCTGTCTCTCACCTGTCTTACAGTAGTTCCAGTAACAGTCTGATCGCCATCGACAACAAAATCGAGCAGGCCATGGTGAGTTTGATGAATCTTTAATAAATGACAGATGACGTAGAAATTGTTTTTATTACCTACCATGTCGCAAACGGCTCTACAGAGCGCGTTTCAGCACTATGTTCAATACAGACCAAGAAGAAGAACCAGCAGTAGTGTCAGCAGTAGTAGTTCTGTAGTTTATTAGAAGTCAGAAGATAAATCTGGACAACTGGAGGACCTCACGTATTGTTTGGCTCAGAGCTGAGCGTGTCTTGCAAAGGGAGGGGGGAGCTGTGACTGAGCCGTTCACCACCTTCACCACTAGATGTCACTAAAACACACTGAACCGTTCATAACCATCAGAGTCGGCCTCTGCTGGCTGCACCTGCACGTCCTGCAGGACCTTTGTCAACACACTGACCTGTGTGTGTGTGTGTGTGTATGCGTGTGTGTGCGCGTGTGTGTGTGTGTGCGTGCGTGTGCGTGTGCGTGTGTGTGCAGGACCTGGTGAAGAGTCACCTGATGCTGGCGGTCAGAGAGGAGGTGGAGCTTCTGAGGGAACAAATCAGAGAGCTGCAGGACAAGAACCAACAGCTGGAGAGAGAGAACCACATCCTGAGAACCCTCACACACACTCTGCACAACACATAACGCACAACACATAACACACACTCTACACAACACATCACATACGGACGCATGGTCAGGACCTGTTGGCGTCAGCTTGTAACGCTCAGTGGACTCCATTAGAGTCACGGTCAGCGTGGTGGGGAAACCCTGAAGCGTTGTTGTTGTTGAACACTAAAGGTAGGTGTGTAATGTGCCACAGTAAGCTCAGAGTGAAGCTGTGTTCACACTGAGAGCGAAGTTAATATTCTTCTCGCTTTACTCTCGCAAGCTGGACATTTTGAGTGTTCAAACACAACGCCACGAGCGAATAAACAAAACTCACCATTACTCCAGCTGTAGGAACCCAAAGTGAACATTTTGCTCTGATTAAACAGCAATAAACGGATCAAACTGATGCCGAAATAACCACAACATGATGCAGATTTGTTAAACACATGAATTCATGCTTTGTCAGGTCTGTCAGCAAGACAGCAGGACAACAACTTCTAAAATGTCTGTTTTCTGAATGGAGTTTGGATCGATCAGGGCTGTGCTATGCTAACTTGGTCACAGTAAAGTCCAACGACAGCTGGAATAAAGTTACAGACACATGTTTTCTGAACTCAGCAGGTAGTTCAGCCTCCTCGCTTTCTTTTCTCCAAGTAACGTCCAGCTTTGTCCGGTTTTTATATAAATATGAAGTCGTAGTCCGACAGAGCTAACGACGCTAACAACAACACTGGAACCGGATGTGCCGCGAAGCTGCTGAGAAGCTCCAGTGAAGATAAATCAACGTTGAAATCCCAAAAACTAAAGTAAAACGCTGATTTAATAAAAACCGTTAACTCTGAGCTCCTCCGGCGGGTAAACGGCGTAGCTGTCAGAGCCGAGTCCACACCGACTACGGAGGCTGCAGCGCTACTTGTGGACAAATATGTCATTACACCGCTCGCTAGGTCCTCTCCAAACAACGCTCCAAAGCCATCGGTGACGTTTGGACTATCTCACAGCTGATAGGCTTTCGCAACATCGCGTCACGCGAATTTCTCGCCCAAGTTGAAAAATATGAACTCGAGTGAACCAGCGAATGTCTCGATAAATGCCTTATTCACGCTGCCCAGAGCGAATTCGCAGGAATTCGCCTCTTTGCATTGACTTTGTAATCAAGCAACACGAAACGCTGGATTCGCTTTCAGTGTGCGCACAGCTTAAGGAGGTGGTCAGGGTGGACAGTTTGGTCAGAAACCAGACTTTCACCCTGGAAGCAAACATCTGTATCCTGGGTGGAAGTCCGGTTTCTAAACTTTCTAAGTAAAACATCAGAATTCGGTGTTTTTCTGTACGTTACATGAGTTACATGAGTAACGTTGCTGAACTTAAGTAAGTTAACTGACGTACAACGTTTCACAACGTTAACAACCTGCCATTTCAAAATTGCAACATTAAGAAGTACCTTTATTTTGAAAGTCTAACCGGACGTTGCATTGTTGTTAATTTGACCACGGAGCCCTGCATGTTGAAAAACGACTCTAGAGGGCGTCAAACAGCGACGCCAAGGGGTCATGTGATGTGCTGGAGAGAGAACGTGTACACAACACACACTTACAGGATATACACACAAACACTCCTCGCCTGAGAGCGTCGTCATGGTGACAACCTTAACGGGCTGATAATCACACTAATGAGGACCCTGGTAACCATGACAACGGGACTGTTTATATCTGTTGTGCATGATGAAGATGATGATGATGATGAATAGACTAATAAATTAATAAAATGGCTAACTGCAGAACAGACTGATGGTGTTTGTTGGGGGTGGGGTTAGGTAAACAGGTAGAGTTGTGTATCGTCTGCATAGTGGTGGTAAGAGAATCCATATGAGCAAATGATCGGCTTCGAACGCTGACGGAGGGTTACACCGGTTGTAGGGAGCTCAGGGGGACGCAGAGGGGTTTAAGGGGTCACAGTTTGTGAGTGTGAGCGCTTCTGATAGCGCTCATGTGGTCTAAGTATTGATCTTGGATCACAGCTGGTGGGGGTTTGTTTACTGCATCCTGACATCTTCCTTTTCACTCAAATCATTCTGACAGTTTGGTTTAAGGCAACAAAGGGCCAAAACTGCATCTGATGGAAGGCTGGGGGCCAAAAATCAATGCTGATGTTAAGTGTAGTGACACATTTCCACCTAAAAACTGTTTTCTTTGTGTCTTCAGCATTAAAGTATCTACAGGAGAGACACGAGGTGCTTTGAACTTTGACTTGTAGAGTGAAACACCGTGCTGACAACTCTGAAACAAAAAATATAGGTTTCCAACAAAGAAACGTGTCGTGTTTCTTTGTTGGAAACAAAATTAAAAGGCAACAAAATTGACATAACGCATTTTCCCAGGTGACAGAAAGCTGATGTTAACATACGCGCTTAAAACAGACTTTTTCCCACCAGAAGACGATCTAAAGTAAACGTCTAACGGAGCTGATGTAAAGGTAACTCACCACAGACACAGCACATGAAGACTGTTAAGCTTTGGGCTGCAAATCTGCAGGAGCTCAGCAGAGGGTGCCCATGCTTCACACAAAGGTCTCCATGGTAACAACCTGTATTACTCGTAAAAATAGCCAAAACCTAATAAAATAAACAGAATATTAAAAGTAGCTAACAGTGTAAAAGATAAAGAGGTGACTGATGTCGAGTGGGCTCATTAACTCTGTCACACCTGGTCCTGTCAGTCAGCAGGAGAGGCTCCAGATGTTTCTCAGCTGCTCTAAAGAGGAACAGCGTTACCTGTGCGGGCTTTACATACCTGTCTGCTGAGCCACACCTGCAGAGGTGCAGTGAGAACAGAGCTCTGAACATGTTCCACATTACCAGAGAAGGGGAAATAGCTCCAGGGCTGCTGCACCGACGTCAGCACGTCGTTGAGAAGGTGCACGTCAGGCCTCCATCTGCCCTGAAGACGGAGGAAAGACCTGCAGACTCTGAGGTGGTGGGGATTCAAACTGTGGTCCTTTAACATAAAGCCAGTTAACAAAAATACTGAAGGCCAAACATCACTGGACAGGAAGTGATGGGACTCCCCCCATCACAGTGACCAGTTCAGCATCAAGAATACAGTTTGTCACTCAGCTGTGTGGGAGACAGGGAGGGGGGGCAAAGTGTCGGACACTGATCTAACTTCTTTTGTAATTTTTTAAATCCTCCCTGCTGACTCAGGATTTAGTCCTCACCCCTCTTCGTCCTGGTCACAGGGAGAGAACAGGAAACAGACTCATGTTGACTCTTTGTATTAATAAACCTTTCTCAGAGCTTTTCATTTGTTAGTTAACGTTTCCTGTTGCACCATCCAGATGTTGGAGGCTGTCGCAGGTAAATGTGAGCGTACTGTATCACACGTTGCCACAGTGACAAGCTGGACAGCGGCCTCCATCCAACGCCTCAGACGCTTTCCTTCATAAGCTGTAAGTACAGACTCATCAAACAGCAGGCCGACAGCGCCAACACCTGGACGCTTTATTAATGTCCCACGCTTTAAAGCAGCGTTAACCTACAGCAGCCAGTGATGTTCACACAGCCTGCTGAAGCTTTTATCTTCAGTTACACATCATGACACAACAGTTATGTAAATCTATCTGTACAGCGAGGCTGACACAGGTTTGTCTTTAGTGTTCCTGCCTAATATTTGCTTGTTTAGTTCATCCTTCTGTTTCCTCTCATGTTCATTGATCACATGATTTATTGTCTCACAGCATCACGTTCAAAAGGCAGCTGGAGGATTTCTTTATGGAATTAAGCTCTTACAGAGATCTTTGGCCATATTTCAGGAACAAGAAACTAAGCCTGGAGGATGTACGAAGCCTGTGTGACGCCCTGGAAGAGGTCGGCCTCGGTGTAACTGCAGACTGCAGGAGTTTGTTAAACAGGTAACAGCTGCAGACAGCAAACTGCATCAGAACACTGCCAGCTGATCCAGCTGTGCACGCTCTCCATGCACCCCCGGTGGGCGGGGCTAAAACACCACTGAGGGAAACGTGGACGGAGACCTGAGCAGAACATGGTGCTGTTTAATGAGTTGGACACTTTATTCATGATGTCTCGCCTCTCCGTCGGCAGCAGCAGCAGAGACGCACACAAAGACAGCAGGTGAATTTAAAGTGCTGATAAGGAAGGAAATCCATTTAAGGAGGTCTTTACTGCCTCTGACCTGATCAGCTGCTAAACGAGGCAAAACGAGGAAACAAGGCACATAAATTTACCAATACAGAGTTCACACGTGGGCTTCCTAAGGGTGCAGCCCAAGGGCCAATCATAACAGCCCGCGGCCCGTCATGGCTACCTTATGCCGCTGTGGGAACAGAAGTCTGTACTTGTTTACTGCAGACGTGTAGTGCAACATGTTCTCTTAGTCAGCGGCTGAAGTATCTGCTTGAACCACAAGATGAAACTAGCAGATATCCTGACACTTCATTTCCTGCAGTCTGCACCAAGTCCTGGAGGAAATGTCTCTAAGTATAGTGGAATATAATTCAGTAATCAGCTTTGTTTCTTCTATATTTCAGCTGCATTAGATGTTTTCTTATTGTTTCAGCTGTTATTCAACATTTCCTGTTGCTGTTTTTCAGAATTTTTAACAAAAGCTTTGAAAAAAAAAGCTTTACATCGTTAGCTTGTTATTCATTCATGCAGCTGGTTGAATTATTTTGTATCAGACTGTGATTAATGATTAGTTTTATTATGTAAGAATCATATAATATTTCCCTTTATCGTGTGGTGTAGAACGTGGCATGAGAAGAAAATAAAAAAGTTACTGTCCAGCGCTGGGCTTAGCTTTGGCTTCCTGAAGCTAAGGACAGGACCTGACATAGTTTTCCAGATCATCTCCCCCCCAAACTGATCAACATCCAAAGCAAATGGAAGCGTAGCCGAGTTAGCCACAGGCTAGGATTCAGTCCGCTTCTGCATGTTAGTGGGGTTCTTACTGCAGGGGCCCTTAGCCTATCAATAAGAGGCCCCTATGGCTGCTGCCCTCTGAGATCCAGTGAGTCCAGGATTTATTCGAAGCGGTCTCCAACATTCAGAGTAAACACCAAACAAAACACGATGACTCCACCTTCGTACGGTCAAACAGTTTGCTGCGTCTCCTGGCTCAGCGACAGCGGGGCCCTGTTGAGTAAATGAACAGGGGCCCAGCTAACATGATGGTGCCACGGCTCCCCCTGGTGGCGGGAGTCTGTCAGAAACAGATAAACATTAAACCAAATGGTCACTCTGACCAACAGAGCTGTTTGAGTTCTGACCCTGTTTGCTCATCGCTGATCTCTCACAGCTGCTGTGACTAAGGCAGCAGCTGATCCTGATCCTGATCCTGATCCTGATCCTGATCCTGCTGCAGTCTTATTAATATTCAATACGTCATGTTGGAGACACCAGAGTCTCTCAGAGACCAGCTCCTGATGGGCCTAAACATGATCCTGGCCTTTATCAGACTCAGCTTTGTTTTTTAATCTGTTACAGACACAGCGAGGTTCTATCAGTCTACAACCCAGAGGGGTCTGCAGAGGTTTGACTCTAGTGATGCATGCTGGGAAGTCTCCTGACATGATCTTTTTATTGAACCAGTTCTGAGACACTCAGGTCTTCAGCTGCACAGAGGCTCCTCGGTGGACATGGTTCCCTCCTGTTGGTGCGGATCTTCTGGCTCCTCGGGGCCACATGGACATGAATGTGACCTTTGAAGCTGACAGGGGCCCAAAGGAAACCTTTCTCTGCACCCCTGGGGTTCAGGTTTGATCAGTGCTGATGTTTGAGTTTCCATTAGAACCTCAGATCACAGTAAAACAGGCTCCTGAGACTAATTCCAGGATAAGAAAAATGCTCTACTCAGTGGACCATTTTTCATTTCTTTATGCAAATGACTAACTTGTGTAAGGAGACCCCGGGTCACCATCTCCGGGTGCTCTTAGCTCATCATGAATGATTGAACGTGGAGGACTTCCTGTAACCTTCATGTTCAGGTCCAAATGTTCTGCAGTTTCAAACGTGTTGATAGTTGAACAATGTTTAAAGCTTCTGATGTTAGTTCACTGTTTTCAGTTTACAGTTACATGTAATCATTTATTTTCAGTTCCCTCCATAAGTAACACAATGACAGAAGGTAAACGTACTCTGCTCGTGGCTTTCTGCAATAACACACCTGGAAGGAAAAATCAGAAAAGGTCAGCGGTCTAATTTATGTCACCATGTGAAAAGTTTGATAACCGCTGATACGAGCTGTCTGAGCTTATCTGTGATTCACAAACAGCTGAGATGGGCTAATTTAAAAGTCCTGAGAGCAACCGCAGTGAGTTCACCTGTGGGCAGAAGCCCTTTGTCTGCTGATGACACCATGTGGAAACTGACTCGTTCCTTCATTATAGCTAATCACAGTAAACTGAACCAGTTCATGTATCAGCACATTGTTGGCATGATATTTCAGCATTAGCGTTTTGGACGCTGGCTGGCAGCGATTAGATGCACATGGTTGTATATAGAGGGCAGAGGTGACAGGAAGTGGGAGGCTCAGGTAGGGGGAGCACCAACAGTTCTCACCAGACCACAGAGCAGAACACATGTAAACAACTGGAAACAAGATAAGAAATCAACCAGTATGTTGATCTGTTTGTACCATTTAGTCCTGCAATAAACCACAAACCTCAGCTGCAATAATCTCTCTGGAAAATCTCGTGTGCAAAAACTTCTCTCCTACCCGTGCATGATGGCAAAGAGATCTGAAATAAAGCTAAAGGTAAAGCAAGGAACAATTTCCATTACATACGTAATATATAATATTATTTCCCCAGGCCTTTATGATGGGGACAATAAATAAGACATAAATAAGAATCTGTTTCCGCCTGCAGTGCCTGGAGGTCCTGGTGGTAAAACTGTCACCCTAAAAGGATTAAGCTGTATATGTTACCTACATAATACAGACCATCACCAGGTCGCTCACACTCACCAGCTGTCAGACTATAGCAATCAATGCACCAACAGCATCAATAGTACAGACACAAACAGGAGTTCAGTCTAATACTGTACCAACAGTGGACAGGAACACCTCCAGCTGGATGTGATCCGACCTTTAAAACAATCTTTCTACCAGGTTGTTGGAACACGATATGATAAAGATCCCAGAGTGGATTTTCAGGGTGGATTTATCTGACAGTAGGACATAGCTGCATTTATAGGCAGACAGGTTTTTAAGTCTTTGATTCATTATCATGACTGTCGTTACTGCTCACTTCAAAAACATGAATGTCCTCTGTTACACAGAGGGGGGCGCTGTCCACCAGGCTGTGCTGTTACCTCTCTTTATGATCCAGGAGAAGCATCTCAGGTCACCGACAGGAGCTGTTGGTGTTTAGTGTTTAGCTTGTTTGTGTCTCTGTTCTACTGAACAAATGTGTGAAGAGGTGAAGCGCCCTGCCAGGAAACTCTGTATACTGACTGTATCTGAATATAATTTACTCAGTTCCTTATTGTTATTATGGTTTAATGACTCATCTTTCTCTGGGCTCTAACGAGAACCAAGTTACATTTTAAATGGAGCCATGTCCAAACAGAAGGAGCTGCATTATTAAGCTCAGCGGCCTGTTGTTGGTCTGACGAGAGAAAATAACCAGATGGAGCGGATGGAGAGCAGAAGAGAGTCGACAGAAGATCTTTATCAGGTTCACACTGGTCAGCTGTGGTTCAGCTGTTACAACACGTTCAGTCACATGATCAGTAACTGCAGCCATCAGCTAACTAACATCACAGTTAGTGCTTTCTTCTTGTCTTTCACACCAACACAAGAACAGACAAGTACGCAGATTGGTGGCGATCGTGGTGGTGATGGCACAGTGGATAAGACACAAGACTTTGGTGTGACAGACCCGGTTCGAATCCACTGTGAGACACCAACGTGTCCCTGAGCTAAATGAATAAATGCAATGATGCCATGTTCTGGATGAGCTCCTTCAAACTGCTCTGAAAGTAGAAACTAAATACGCAGCAGCCAGGTTGTGGAGGTTTGGTGAACTTGGTGAGATCAGCTCTAACCCACCCTAACTCTAACATCACCACAGCAACAGGACCAGACAGGGCGTCAGTCCGCACACACCACATCCTTAATCTCTCCCTCCGACATGCTGCTACAACCATCGTCCCCGAAAACAACAGCAGTCAAAGGCCTAAATGACTTCGGCCCGCTCAGCCTGACACTGCTTATTATGAAGGGCTCAGAGAGGCTTGGACTGTCTCACACCGAGACCGTCGTCCCCACTGATCTGGACCGTCACCAGTTTGTCTGTCGAGGCAACAGATCCACGGAGGACCTAATCTGCATTGCACTTCATACAGCCCTGTCCCACCTGGAGCATCCAAACACATGATGTCAGGATGCTGTTCATCACCTTCGGCTCATAGTTCAATGTTCACAAGCAAGTCACAAGTTACTGTGATGAAAGCAGGTCACATGACATTCTCATGAATTCAGTTTATGTTGAAACACGTTCAGAGAGGTGGCACCTCAGTCTGAGGTTGTGGTGGTCACTGATTTCTGAGCTGCAGACCTTGCACAGGTCCGTTCTTCTCTTCCTGCCGTCACGACAACAAAATCCTTGAATGTCTATAAATAGGTTTTACTGCGTCTTGTTCTACGCTGCTGGTTCTGGAGATCCTGACTGCTCTGTGAAAGCACACATGGTTGCAGGATTATGTCACAAAGGTTGGAATGATAAAGCAAAAGACAAGTCCCAAGTCATGAATACCAAGTCACAGTCAAGTCGAGCAAGTTTCAGGTCCTTAATTTGTGACTCAAGTCTCTGACCTCTGAGTCATAGTAGTAGTAGTTTGGTTTGAAGTAATAAGAGAAGTGAACGATGTGGAAAATGGAGGACCTCACGTGTTACTTAGCTCAGAGCAAACAGAGCGTATCGGCCACATTAGCTTCTCCTGCTCAGCTTGCAAAGGGTGAGCGGTGACTGATGGTGCATTCATGTGGTGTCGGAATAATCTGTCACATTCTGCCTCTGATCTGATGTTTGTCCCTCCCTGATCTTCACTCTGAGTTCCCTCTGTACGGTGCTTTCTCTGTAAGTTCGTCCTTATTTCCCAGTCTGGTCCTGTTTGACCCAAAACCCTTCTCTACTCCTGAAGAAGAGCCTTTGTGTCAGGAGTAATCCAGGGTTTACTGTTGGGAAGACTCAGTCCTGGTCGGCTCTGTATTTTCCACACAGAAATCGATGCAGTCTGTTATAAAATGTGTGAGACTGTAAATGCCCCCCATGACCGTCACAGAGTGCGTCCCACAGAGAGGTTTCAAAGTCTTCCAAGGTTTCCCAGGTCATCTCTAAACTGCCTGTGGACCAGAGGTTTGTCCACAGAGATGGACCAACCAGGTTGTGGTCTTCCCAGGGCAGGGACAGGAGATGAGTCATATGCTTCTTTGGTGTTGACAGAATAAGAGCTGATGGGAGATATACTGGGTCCGCTCCACTTCAGCTTCCTGTCAGGTTCTACCAGGAGCAGAACAACCACTGAGGTCGTCTCCTCTCAAAACAAGCAAACCTGTAAACATTAAAAACCCTGAAATAAGCAGTTTTTAAAAGGTAGAACGCAACGTAACTTTGTATTAATTTCACAGCTCCTGATGGTGAACAACCTGGCAGTGTTTGAGAGCGATGTGCTGCAGGATCAGGACTGGAGGTGCCCCCCACACATGTGAACTATGTGTCTTTGTTCCTTTCGCCGTGCTGGAGGTCTTTTAAGAACCTAAAGTCTTTATCCAGCATGTTATTGGTATAAACTTTAAGAATAGTGTGTTTCTTCATTTAGTGTGTCAAACTGATTGTTGTTCAGGAAAGAAAGGTTTCTTCAGATGTCGGAGCGTCTCTCCCTGTAAAGGCTTTTACTCTGAAGGGACAGCTGCTTCCTGTTAATGCTGCAAATTTTTAAGACGATGCTGCTTCTTCCTCTAAAAGCTTTTAGTGTGAAGGCGCAGCAGCGTCCTGTGATATCAAAGGTTTCAGGAACAGTTAACAGCTCAGCATTTAAAGTCTTTGCTTCCCTCAGGAGGAAGTGACAGAGGTTTTACTCCAACATGTTCCTGCTGTTTGTCATCCTGCTGCACGGTAAGACACTAACTTCAATACTTTATTAGGAGATTCAACATGTTACAAAACTACAACAACACCATCCGTAAAACAAGAACCACAGAATCCAAATCATCTCAGTTCTCTTCCAGAGAGTGCAGAGCAACTCGTCATCAGCAAAGAACTTTCTTCTAACACCACACACCGGAAAATCTTTCAGATCCTTCATCACAGTTTAATAATAACTATTATTATTATTACAGCTACACATGGTGTAGCTGAGCCAAACTGAACTGCATCCCTCACCAGCATGTCAACATCCAATTGAGTATCCACTAATATGATCACATCATCTGCATAAGCTGACAGTGTTAAAGGTGCATAACAACCTGGAATGGTCAACGCTGAAGATCACATCTAAGTTTGTGCAACAAAGGCTCAAAAGCTAAAGACTATAACATGTTAAAGAAGGTGCAGCTCTGTCTGACTCTGCTTCGAACTTCAAAAGGAGAACTCAAACCAACATTATTTTTAGCACACTGAGTGTCACAGTATAAAACCTTAACTTTACCAGTGAAACCAGGACCACAACCACAGGCACTCAGTGTGAGCCATAAATAGTCATGCTCAAAGCAAACAATTGCTTTTTCTTGATCAGCAGACATGATACCAGCTTTGAGACCAAACAGCTTGCAGGTCTCTAAAAAGTCTCCAGTCAAAATAACCTTATCAGAACTCAACCTGCAGGTAAACAATAAGTCTGATCGCAGTGATTCGCTCACGTTTGGCTTCCTGATTGTCTCTTTTCAGTCATGCAAAGCAGAAACCCGATGCTGCTGACAGAGGTTTAGTGTTTTTGGTACACTTGTACTGTGCATGTCGCCGTATTTACTTTAAGTCGACTCCCAGTCTGTTTCCCGCTGCCACAGTCTCTTTGTGCTCCTGTGTTATCAGTGCTTGAATGGTCCAGTACGCAGTACCGACAGGTCAGCATTTTAATCTTTGGCGTACCAGGACTTCTCCCAAGCTGCCGGTTCTCCCCTCTGCCCTCTCCACATCAGGTTCTCTGGGCTCTGAGTGTAGTTTTACATTACATTTACATTTACATTTACTCATTTGGCAGACGCTTTTATCCAAAGCGACTTACATTTGAGGAACAACTTACAAGTATCAACAGAGCATCAAATACAGATTTACAACTGACAATACATACTAGTAAGAGCAGCAATAAATCCTAGTAAGAGCTCATAGTACATATCACATCAATGGGTAAATACCTAGGGAAGGAAGTAAGAGTTAACAGAAAGTGCAATCAGAACAAAAAGTGCAGTCAATACAAGATAATTATAGGGATAGAAGAAGAAGGGCACAGGAAGTGCATGTTAGAGGTTAGTTAGTTAGAGGTGTTATAAGAGGAAGTGTTCTCGGAAGAGATGAGTTTTCAAGAGCTTCTTGAAGTTAGAGAGGGCGCCCTGCTCTGATGGCGTGTGGTAGCTTCGTTCCACCATCGTGGTGTCACAAATCGCGAACAGCGGGACTGGGATAGCTTTGTGTGAAGGGCTGGCAGAGCCAGGCCGTTCATTGGAGGAGCGTAGAGGCGAGAAGGAACGTAGGTTTGTATAATGGAGTTAAGGTAGATGGGTGCAGACCCGGTGGTCACTCTGTATGCAGCATTAGTGACTTGAATTTGATTCTGGAGGCCACGGGAAGCCAGTGAAGGTCACTGAGTAATGGAGTGACATGAGTCCTTTTGGGCTGATCAAAAACCAGACGCGCTGCTGCGTTCTGAACCATTTGTAAGGGTTTCACTGCACAAGCTAGAAGACCTGCTAGGAGCGCGTTGCAATAGTCGGTGAGAGATAACCATGGCCTGTACCAGAAGCTGGGCGGCATACTGAGTGAGGTAGGGCCTGATCTTCCTTATGTTGTATAGAGCAAAGCGGCATGACTTAGAGACAGCAGCGACATGGTCTGAAAATGACAGCTGATCATCAATCAAGACACCCAAGTTTCTCACCACCTTGGTTTGAGTGATGGTTGAGGAGTCAATTTGTAGCTTGATGTTATGGTAAATGGATTGCTTGGCTGGAATGACCAAGAGTTCAGTCTTGGAGAGGTTTAGTTGAAGGTGGCAGGCCTTTATCCATGTAGATATGTCCGAGAGACAGTCTGTAATCCGCGCCGAGACAGAGGGATCGTCTGGCAGGAAGGATAGATAGAGTTGTGTATCGTCTGCGTAGCAGTGGTAAGACAAGCCGTGTGAGCGAATGATCGGCCCCAGTGAGGTGGTGTAAACTGAGAAGAGAAGGGGCCCTAGCACTGAGCCTTGGGGCACGCCAGTGGAGAGGCAGTGGGAGGAGGATAATTGTCCTTGCCACAAGACATTGTAGGAGCGCCCAGAGAGGTAGGATTCGAACCACAGGAGTGCTTTACTCGAGATGCCCATTGCTGAGAGTGCAGATAGCAGGATTGCGTGGTTGACTGTATCAAAGGCAGCTGATAGGTCTAGCAGGATGAGAACCGAGGATTGGGCTGCAGCTTTCGCTTTAACTGTATTTTAGTTCCTTCCTGCTTCTACGGTATCTTGTTATTTGTTTGATGTGTGTTATCGTCTTTGCTCGTGTGAAAGCACTTTGGAACACTGTTTTGAAAAGTGCTCTGTAAATAAAGATTATTATATGATATTCATACCCATCCATCCATCCATCTTCAACCGCTTATCCGGAGTCGGGTCGCGGGGGCAGCAGCTCCAGCAGGGGACCCCAAACTTCCCTTTCCCGAGCCACATTAGCCAGCTCTGACTGGGGGATCCGAGCGTTCCCAGGCCAGCGTGGAGATATAATCTCTCCACCTTGTCCTGGGTCTTCCCGAGGCCTCCTCCCAGCTGGGCGTGCCTGGAACACCTCCCTAGGGATGCGCCAGGAGGCATCCTTACCAGATGCCCAAACCACCTCAACTGGCTCCTTTCAACGCAAAGGAGCAGCGGCTCTACTCTGAGCTCCTCGCGAATGGCCGAACTTCTCACCCTATCTCTAAGGGAGACACCAGCCACCCGCCTGAGGAAACCCATTTCGACGCTTGTACCCAGCGATCTCGTTCTTTCGGTCATGACCCAGCTTTCATGACCATAGGTGAGGGTAGGAGCGAAAATTGACCGGTAGATCGAGAGCTTTGCCTTCGGCTCAGCTCTCTTTCGTACTAACGGTACGGTAGCGAGTGCAATACCGCCTCGCTGCTCGATTCTCCGGCCAATCTCCTGCTCCAGTCTCCCTCACTTTCGTGAACAAGACCCGAGGTACTTGAACTCCTTCACTTGGGGCAGGACTCATTCCCTACCTGGAGTTGGCACTCCATCGGTTTCCTGCTGAGAACCATGGCCACAGATTTAGAGGTGCTAATCCTCATCCCAGCCGCTTCGCACTCTGCTGCGAACCGATCCAGTGAGAGCTGAAGGCTACGGACCGATGATGCCATCAGGACCACATCATCCGCAAAAAGCAGTGACGAGATCCCAAGCCCACCGAACCGCAGCCCCTCCTCGCCACGCGGCTACGCCTCGATATCCTGTCCATGAATATCACAAACAGGATTGGTGACAAAGCGCAGCCCTGGCGAAGGCCAACCCTCACCTGGAAAGAGTCCGACTTACTACTGAGTACTCGGACACAGCTCTCGCTTTGGATGTACAAGGATTGGATAGCCCTAAGAAGGGCCCCTCACCCCATACTCCGCAGCACCTCCCACAGTGTCTCCGGGGACCCGGTCATATGCCTTCTCCAGATCTACAAAGCACATGTAGACCCGGATGGGCATACTCCCAAGCCCACTCCAGGATCGCTTGAGAGTAAAGAGCTGGTCAGTTGTTCCACGACCAGGACGAAAACCGCATTGTTCCTCTTCGATCTGTGGTTCGACAATCGGCCGAACCCTCCGTTCCAGCACCCTGGCGTAGACTTTACCAGGGAGGCTGATTGATATGGGTATGATATTCATACCCATCTTACCGAAACACGTGCCCCTGTATTCATGTGCTGTGCCCAGTAACATGGTCAGTACACCTTGGTGTCGTTTATGGACGTGTGAACAGCACTTTGTTAATGTTGTGAAACGACACAAAGAAAAGCAGCTGCAGAGTGATTTAAACATCTAAAGTGTGCAGCAGTGAGCCTCACATGCTGACTTGAAGCTGTTCATTTTGCTCTGAGAACTTTATTAAAAGTGTTTTAAAACTTGTGAGGAAAGGAAACCTGTGACGACGTGCTGACGTACTGCGGTAAGCGTGTTGACTCATTTCCGTTTCCGGTGCTTGTGTGTTGATAGCCTGTTTGCTGCTCTCGCTAAATACCAGATAAAATTGTTAGATTTATCATTACTGCAATTGTCCGCTAAACACTTATTCTTACAGTAAGTTTGCCTAAGCACTCACAGTTCTTTCCATCTTTAGTGACTGCTGTTCAATCTCATAATTGTTTTCAAAAGTTGGTAGCCAACGCTACCGTACTTTAGCTTAGCCGTTAGCGACCTTAGCTTAGCAGCTAACGATGGCTTCTCCTTCTCCCTCTCTCTCTCCTGCTTTCTCCTGCTCGGTGTGTCAGATGTTCAGTTACTCCTCTACCTCCTTTAGCGGTAATGGTACGTGTAACAAGTGTAATTTATTTCTAGACATGGAGGCGAGGCTCAGTGAGTTAGAAGTCCGGCTCCGCACCTTGGTAGATCAGCCTACTGTAGCTAGCCGGTCCCCGGTAGTCGGTGCGGACCGGCCTCAGTTAGCCTCTGGTAGCCGTTCCCCGGCTTTTCCTGAGCAGCCAGGAAAGGGTGGCTGGGTGACTGTCGAAGGAGGAATAGTCAGTAAGCATTCAAAGCCCTCAGGACACCACCATTAGCTTCCGTTTCTAACAGATTTTCCCCACTCAGCGACACACCGCTGAGAAACCAACTCTGATAATTGGCAGCTCCATTTTGCGAAGCGTGAAGTTAAGCGAAACCAGCGACCATAGTCAAATGCATCCCAGGGGCCAGAGCGGGCGACATCGAGTCCTATTTGAAACTGCTGGCTAAGGATAAGCGTAAATACAGTAAGATTGTTATTCACGTGCGTGTAATGACTCCGGTTGCATGTCGGAGGTCACTAAGATTAATGTTGAGTCGGTGTGTTCATGCGCCAAAAACAATGTCGGACACCGTAGTTTTCTCTGGACCCTGCCCAATCTGACCAGTGATGACATGTATAGCGCATGTCGTCATTCCGCCGCTGGTTATCGAGGTGGTGTCCAGCCAGCGATGTGGGCTTTGTAGATCATTGGCAGACTTTCTGGGAAGACCTGGTCTGATTCGGAGAGCGGCATCCATCCCTCTTGGGAAGGAGCAGCTCTCATTTCTAGAAATCTGGCCAACTTTATTAGCGGACCAAATCCATGACAACCCAGAGTTGAGACCAGGAGGCAGAGTCGCAGTTTAACACACTTCTCTGCCCTTCTAATTCAGCAGTTACCCACCCAAAACCCTACGCCAGAGTCGCAGTTTAACACACTTCTCTGCTCCTCTGTTCCAGGAGTTACTTAGTGAAAACCCTATAGTGGCGATTGTCTGTCCCCGACCATTGAAATTATTTAAATCAAAGGTAAACAGAAGAGGAGCTGTGCATAAAACCTCATAAAAATTAAAACCACAGGAGCAATAGTGCAAGCGAATAGGAGAGTAAAATGTGGACTCTTAAACATCAGATCTCTCTCTTCTAAAGGTGTACTAGTAAATGAACTAATATCAGATTATGAAATTGATTTATTCTGTCTTACTGAAACCTGGCTGGGTGATGGAGAATATGTGAGCCTAAATGAATCCACCCCTCCCAGTCATATTAATACTCACATTCCTCGAAGCACAGGCCGAGGAGGTGGAGTTGCAGCTATCTTTGACTCTAGCCTAGTAATCAGCTCTAAACCTAAACTAAATTATAACTCATTTGAAAGCCTTGTTCTAAGTCTTTCACACCCAAGCTGGAAATCGTTGCAACCAATTCTATTTGTTATAGTGTACCGAGCACCTGGGCGTTACTCTGAATTCTTATCTGAATTTGCAGAGTTTTTGTCAACTTTAGTCCTTAAAACGGACAAAGTTATTATTGTAGGGGATTTTAATATTCATGTGGATGTTGGGAATGACAGCTTTAGTACTGCGTTTATCTCTCTATTAGATTCAATTGGCTTCTCTCAGAGTGTTCATGAACCGACTCACTGTTTTAACCACACCCTCGACCTTGTTCTGGTATATGGTATTGAAATTGAACATTTAATAGTGTTCCCACAGAATCCCTCTTTATCTGACCACTGTTTGATAACTTTTGAGCTTGTACTGCTGAACTACCCTCCATTGGGCAAAAATTTCTATACAAGATGTCTGTCTGATACACTGTAAAAACAAAATTTTTTTTCACAGAAATATACTGTATTATTTTACAGATTTTTTCTGTTTTTTCAACATTACATGTAAATACCATAAAAATACAGAAAAATACTTTTATTAAAAACATTAACCATAAAAAAAAATGTATAATCTGTAAATTCATATAATGAGAAATTATAATTTTTTTACAGGATTATTCCATTGCTTAATTTCCCAGAATGTAAAATTACATTGAATTCCATATAAAAAGACAAAGAAATTCACGTATTTAAAATTAAGACAACTTTCTGTTTTTTTACTGTGAAAATTTAAATTTAAGGTAAATAAATGTAAAAAAACCAATCGTAAAATAACGGTAAAAAGTCTGGCAGCAAAAGTTGCCAAACATGTACCGTAAAATTACAGTAATGAACCTTAAATTATTCTACGGAATAATTCTGTTTTTAAATACAGATATTTACTGTAAACATTGTCTGTATTTTTACAATCCAACTGCTGTAAAATTAAAAGAAAATCTTATTTAAAAAACATCTGTAAAATGTTAAACAAATGTATAAATCTGCATATAAACTGAAAAATATTGCAGAAATACCTTAAAATTACACAATTAAAAAGTGTCTGCTGTTTTTACACAGTATTCTTTGGTAAATTCATAAGATTATCTATTCCATCCACAAGAACTCCATGTAAAAGAAAATCTTTTTACATTTAAAACACAACCAAATTACATAAAATTACTTAAAATTCTGTGTATTCTGTGTTTTAAAACTCATTAACAGTATCTTAAAGGCTTTAGGCTTTTATTTTATGAGATTATTCAATCTATTAATAGTAAATTCCTGTGAAATTAAGTTTTTAAACTGTAGAATAAATAAGATCACATGATAATAACTTGCAAAACCATTTTTTACATTGATTACTTTTTTATAAGCATCCAATATATCCAGTATATCTACAAACTTTTCCCATTAATGTATTAGGTTTACTTTGAATAAACATACTTTTATAGTAATTATAACCAATTATCCAATAGATTTACGTTCTTTTCCCATTATTGTATGGAGTTTACTTTGAATAAACATACTTTTATAGTAATTACAAGCAACTATCCAATATATTTGCAAACTTTTCCCATTAATGTATGGAGTTTACTTTGAATAAACATACTTTTATAGTAATTACAAGCAACTATCCAATATATTTGCAAACTTTTCCCATTAATGTATGGAGTTTACTTTGAATAAACATACTTTTATAGTGATTAAAAGCAACTATCCAATATATCTACAGACTTTTCCCATTAATGTATGGAGTTTACTTTGAATAATCATACTTTTATAGTGATTACAAGCAACTATCCAATGTATTTACGTTCATTTCTCCTTAATGTATGGACTTTACTTTGAATAAACATACTTTTATAGTAATTACAAGCAACTATTCAATGTATTTACATACTTTTCCCATTAATGTATGGGGTTTACCTTATAGACATTCATAGGCCATTTGAGGCTAAAAAGACCTTTTCTCATTAGGTCTTGATGCATAGCTTACTGGTGTTTGGGCTATATATAAAAATCAAATGGTCACAGAAAGTGTATATGTTGTCCCATCTTGGTTCACTCAAAAAACAAAGCTTTGATTTTAATATTTATTTTTCCAACAGATTCCACAAAATTGTTTTAGGTTAGTTAAAAGCAAAAAAAATGTAATGAACTTGTATAAGAGTAACACAATGAATGTCAATTGATCAAACTAAAACTAAACTTCTGATCAACAATATATTTAAGCTTACCTTTCAATATTTTATTTGGAGTAGTAAAAATTTACATTTATGTTCAATTAATTAAAACATTAGGTTTTCATTAAATGTTTTTTTTTCAAATTAGATTGACACAATTTATTTGTCAGCTGGTCAACTGGTCCCACACAAATCAATTTTAACTTAATTTTGTTATGGACTTTATTCACAAACACATCACTATCATTTTGGTGCAATTGGTGAAAAAATAATACAGTAAAAATCTTTTGCACTATATAGTGTTGAAAAGTTTGCAAAATAATGTTTAGTTGTCAACAATTTTGACGATGCATTGCCTAGAACTCTGCCTATGCTGCAGAACACTCAGCGTCCAAATCAATGGATGGCTCATTCGTAGAGTTTGTTCTTGAGCATCTGTACCTTGGTTTAGAGTTTGTTAATATCTAGTTGAAAGAATCACTTGTGAAGTACCTCAAAGAAGGCTTTAAGGTTATGAGGGTAACATAACATAATTACACCTATTAAGAGTGCATGTGTAGAGGCGATGTCTCCCAAGTCATGCAGAACTTCAGCACCCTCGGTGACTATGCAACATCAGCTGGAGGAGTGGTGGCATCAACTCCCTCAACACGGATGCTGTAAAGATAACTTGTCCAAGCTCCCTCGGAACAGCTGTAGCATCAGATCCTTTACATAGGACAGAAAGAAAGTAGAAAAACAAATTATGAAATCACAAACAGATTTTGCAGAATTCTAAAGAGTAATTTTTACATTTCAGATGTCCCTTATGTAATGATTTAACAAAAATAGCATGATACACTACTATGTGTTTAAAAATTACAAGACGAAGTAGTGCTGGGTAATTAAATATTAGATACAATTGTGTATTATTTAATATACCTCACCAAGCACTTTATTTGGAGGGTGTGCAGTCTACTGCAATCCAATACAACAGCTCTGCCATAAATGTAAAATGTAAATGCTATTGGTATAGGGCCTTTCTAGTCTTTTTGACCACTCAAAGCACTTTTTTACATTACTTCTGCATTCACCATTCACACAGAGCCTAAGTGCTCAAACAGAAACTAACATTCACACACAGGAGGAACAGCCGCCAGGGGCAATTCAGGGTTCAGTGTCTTGCCCTTCGTCACGCAGCCTGGGGGAGCTGGGGATTGAACCGCCAACCTAAAAATAAATCTTTACTTTTACTAAGCTTAAATATTGAAGAAGTGTTTCTATTATTCTTCCCCCCTCGTGTATGTCAATGGGGTAGACAATATTAGGAAAACGTTTCAATATAATGCACTCCAGTACACCACCCACTATGAAATCAATAATAATAGAATGTATGGCAGTTGTCATTTTTTGCATTAGACAGCAGATATTCCTGATAAAATGCATTGTAAGTGTATAGATTACCCAAAAGAGACAAAAAACAAACTGATTTTCTGCAAATCGCAAGAACGTAGTAAGATTACAGTTGTGGTCAAACGTTCACACACTCTTCTAAAGAACATACTGTTTGAGTTTCTAATAATAACTACAACTCAATTTTTCTGTGATGAATCATTGTCACAAAAAAACGTCATGAATTTTAGTACTTTTATGAATTTATAATGGGTCTTCCGAAAATGTGACCAAATCTACTGAACAGAACAACAGTAAGTCATTCAGGATTTAAAAGAAAGAACTGTGTTTTAGTAGAGGGCGGGGGCAGTGACGCTGAAGGCTCCGGAGTCTGATGGGGGGACAGAGAGCAAGGACTTGTACAGGGGAGGTGTTAGCTAGCTCTAACAGCCTTCACTTTTCCAGCCGTTGGGGAAACTACAGACTTTTATTAACGGACACACAGCGACCTGCGCTGCAGGTTTACTACCAGAATGAAACTTACTGCTAATATATTTCACTGCTAACTTTCACCATCATATTCTGCCACTCGCTCTCTATCACTCGCTTGTCCTCACACACAGGATGCACAGAAAGCTGCCGAGCGTCAAGTGTCACCATGCTCGCAGTTTACAACTTAAAATAATTACTTGCGCACTGAATTTAATGATTGTGTGACATTTTGGGGTGGTTATTCATTCTACAGCGGTGACGAATACAGGGGGACACTGGTCTCTCTGCTGAGTGCGCTCCTCAGACGGTCCTGGTCGATTTTTAGACTTTTTTTTACTAACTTGGAATAAATACATTAACTTGACACGTGTTTTGGGTCTTTGTTTTTCCGGTTCATTTATCTCTTTGTTAGTCCCCGACCCCTAGATAAGCCGGGGACAAGCTGTCTGGGGGTTTTTTTTCTTGATTTCTGGCAAAAATCACGATTCACAATCTTATCACAATTCATTTTCATGTATTTCATGGCAGTTGGTTTTAACTGCCATGAAATACATGTTCTTTACAAGTGTATGTAAACGTTTGACCACAACTGTAGCCCTTTGATTTAACTCAGGTAGTAACTACTGAAATTACCAACCAGGTATTCTTTGAAGAGGATGTTTGGGTCTTCATCAGGTAGAAACCAATTGCCGTGCGGATGATCTCCCTCCTCTTTTCAACAGTTGCTACAGAGACAAAAACAATACAGAAATACTTAATGACTGCAAATACACACATACTACACACATACTACACATACTCACATGTCCAGTAATGTTAATGGTATGTGTCATACATCTTTCATATCACGGTGAAGCCTCTGCCCTGCTCTGTGTCTGGGCTGAGCGGCTCCACATAGACAAAAACACAGAGCTGCAGCTAACGATGATTTTAGTATTCAAAGCTTCTATAGATTATTTCAAAGATTCATCGATGCTTCGTTTAGGAAGTACTTTTGCTTTGGTTTCAGCCCAACAATCAGTCATGATTTCAGTTAAATGCTAAAGTTACTGTTACTGTTACCTTGTCTGTGGTGTGCTGACAGAACACCGGCTGCTTTCTGATGTGCGACAGTAATAAATGTCCCTGCGAAACACTGTTCTGTATAGTTACATGGATTAAACAAAGCATAAATGCAAAGAATTTGTGTCGAAGCATTTTATGAATCGATTTTATTGATTTAATCGATGAATGGTTTCAGCCCTAGTATGTTGAGAAGCAAACTTTATGTTGCTCATTCCAAAAGTCAATATATCTGATCCCTAAACATAGCTCTGGTCACTGAGATTTAAATAGTGAGGTAACTGCAAACAATAACAAATATTTGCTTGAAAGTGGCACAAGTGTTGCTGTTTGGGCCTTCTGAGCAACAATCAAATGCCAATTGTACACTTATCAGGATGCATACACAGATGTTTTGGGTTTCTGACTGTTTACTACGGTCTATACGTGTCAGAAGAGATGAGTCAACTTATTATTCTATAATGTTTTCTACCAATTGCAAAACATACCTTTGGGCCAAAAGTATGCGAAGTTCTCTTCCTGCAGGGCCTCCTTTCTTTATCAACACACTGAGGAGATTGGAAGTGTGTTTGTCAACGAACTTTGAGACAGGGGAGCAGCAGTAATCCATAGAAATTCCACCTAGAAACATATTCCACAAACACAACATATTATTGGTAGTTGAAGAGCAGCCTTGTTCATTCTGGAAATTCATTGAGAAAAAGAGACTTTTGTAATTTGTAGTATTACACTGACCTAAAAGCCATGTCTGCTCTGTGATGCCCTTTTTCCCCCCATATAGCTTGCACAGCTTTAGGCTAATAGTGACTCATTAAAGTTCATAACACTTAAACAATTGGCTTAATACAAGACAAATACAAGTCCAAAATATATGTTTGTTAAAAATTAATAACTGTTTTACTCATGCAAAAAACGTAACTTTTGCATTTATTATGACCAGTCAAATAAGCCTGATATCTGAAAGTATAGACAGGAACACAAGTAAAACTAATCACTCCAAACGAAAGACACTGTGTTCAAAAGCAGCCTATCCTATATCAAGAGCTAAGCTTAAGAGCGTAAACACAGACATTTAAAAACAGAGCTTTCTCTATGGACACCACCTTTACAGGCTGAGGTGTTGAGGGTAACGTTCAAGTGTTCACGGATTGGCAGGCTCGGCGGGATAAAAGCCGATTAACCTGGGTCATGCAGCAATGTTAGCTAGCTAACACACGTCCAAGAACAACCTTCCTGGGCTAGTTAAAGTTACTGCTTATACACCCGAAAAATATAGGACGTCTTTTATCACAAACACAAAATACAATCATGCTCAAAATCAAAATTCTACAAAAAACAGGTACGGGTAAAAAGAACATGTCCTTACCTCTTACAACTTCCAAAAACGAAGACCACCAGCAATGAGTCCACCAAAATTAACTCAGAAGAAGCAGTCAAGTGGCATCGCACGTGCTGCTGGCTGAAATCTTCTTCTTCTTCAGGTTCTTTCGGTTTGACGGCAGCTGGCGCTGCACCACTGCCACCTTCTGGATTTAACAAGTACTCAATCTAATCAGTTTTATTTAGCCTCTGTTCATAACAAAGGTAATCTTATTGCACTGTTCATATAAAGCATGTCTAGAATATTACTACCAGAAACCCAACAATTCCCACCACTCCCTTTAACAGGTGGATACATCTAGCAGAACACAGTATCGGGGTGGTTCAGCCATATGCTTCAATGTCAACCCTAATTCACTGTTGTGAATTAGATGGACTTTAAGTATTATGAATTATATATACTGCCCCCCCTTCTCCCACCACACACTTCAGCACGGTGGTCTCATATGTAGGCCCACTGTGTGTAAATATGAGTGTGTTAGTGTTTTACCTCTGAAAGCAGGACATTTAAGTGCCAACTTGAAGGAGTTAAACTTGTATTTAATTTATCAATTATGTGAAGAACGGTTAACAGAGGCACTGTGACAGGTAGGACCAGCCATACATCTTAAAGCACTGTATGAGCCTACAACTAGTCTGAACACCATCACAGCGTCGTCTCAGCCTCTCCACAGCTCTACAACCCACCAGCAAGTGTTCTTTGGATTAATTAATGATATAATTTGAAGAGATAGAGTAATGAATAAACCTCTGCATCACTACTATCCTAACATGTTAGCAGTCACTATCTTTGGGTTCACAGTCATTAGGGAGGATCTATCTGCTTCATTCCACTTTCTTGGAGGCCACGGGTTCATGATCCCCCAAGTCTACAGCCTATTTCATATGTTGGACTACAAATCATACTGTGTCCACTCTGGCTTCTGATGTCTGTTCCAACACAGCTCAAACTAGCAGTAGATATGAATTTTCCTCCTATGGGGTATGGAACATAATGCACACCAGTACCTCAAACGCCTTACTTGGGCCTGACAAAACCTCTGTGATCTGATCAACATCTGTAATTACACTGCAATTTACAAAGACAAAGGTTATACAGGCTTAATGCACATATGACCTAGGCAAAGTATGTTTCATTAAGGTGTTACATTAATGCATTTAAATGGCTGTCCCACAGTGTTAAGCGTAGAATCAGATGTTGCTTGATAATATCCTGTAATGGGATTTAATAATAAATCTTGAATTGTGTGCTGCTGCCTTTTCATATACAGTTTATGGCTGGGTCCCCTCCTTTAGTACATGCCTACTGTGATGTCCCTTCTTCATCATGTCTCCTGCGTTTCCCAATTGTTTGTGCTCCTCCTTTTATGTATATTGACATAATTGTACAACACATACCAAATGCTTATTTGAGAAAATACATGGGATTTCATAAAGGCTGTAAAAAACATAATAGCTTTATGGGGAGCTTTTCATAGGCTGAGGTAATGTTAGGGTACAAAAGGGGGACCACAAGTTGAATAAAGCTTTCCCATGGTGTTATATATATATATATAATTTTTTTTTAAATTTTATTTTTTCAATTTTGCAATAATTGAGCAATGTATGAAATATTGGGAAGTGATGTCAGGACTGAACAGTTCAACAAATGTTTCTGTAGCATCAACTACATCTTTGATAATCAGGGGGTGAAGGGATGTAAACTTAAAAAAGATTGAAAATACAGAAATTAAAAATAGCCTCTTTAGTCTCTGTGCTTCAGAAATCAGGAAATTGCGCGCATATTCAAATATTTGAATGCTGTACACTCATTGGATGATTCGTACCGCGCAGTGGAGACTTCGACCAATGACAATGTTTTACTTCGTCGGAGATACGTCATAACGTCAGGCTCGTGGTTTGGAGGCAGACAGTCCGGGTAACGTTAACGTCCCGCGGGATATTGACATTCAGCGTTCACTGAAGGTAAAGTAATGATTTTGTTTTTCTTCATATGAAGTTTCCTCCCAATATATCAAGGTCTCATAAATTAAACTAACACTTAAGGGCGGCAGCTTGGAAAACGTTTCGTTTTATTTGTCCTTGTTAATTTATCAGACTCCGTCTGGCATTAACGTTAGTTAAGGTAAGGCTGTGGCAGATTGTGACCTATAGTGATAAGTATATTTAATTGACAGCTAAGTTAGTTAATGTGACTGTTAAGAATGCTAACGTTTCTTTATTAATTAAAGAAACGTGAAACGCTCCGCTGCTCCTAACGTTATTTAAAGTTATTGTTAACGTTACGTTACCGGTGTTATGCCGCGTAACGTTACTAACGTTACCTGGTAAGAGACATCTCAATTTTAGCTAACATTTTCTCAGATAACTTAAGTCAATTAACGTTATTCTTTCAGGATTTGGGACCCAGAGAGGAGACTCCGCTGAGGTCTGGTCAGAGTGGACCATTTCGACAACTTCTCCGTGAGTGAAAAATGACTTGTTAAGTCCCTGAATTTCATATATTCAGACTAAGTATAGAAGCTCAAGCAGTGTTTCCCCCATACAGTAGGCATTCAGGAGCGGCAGCGCGCCGTTCCTGAATTACGACCCCACGGTCACTAAACTATTAGCTACAAATATTTTCACTCGCACTCTGTGTGAGCACGGCAACACTCGATCATCAAATAACATCTCCCTAACATGTGCTGTTACAACAGCAGCGTAACTCTGAATCAGGAGGTGTGTATAGTGTTTGACGGTGAACGCGAGCGGAGCGGACACGGAAAAGTGAAGCCTATCTGTGCTAGCTAACATCTCCCAAATCTGCTGGTTGTAGTTCCTCCAGTAGACTGATATTTGGGTAGTTATTTATTATCTGCTCTGGCTTTTCCAACTATTTGTTCAGAGAAATGGTGAAAATAATAGCCCAATATAATGTGAAATTACATATTTGTCATTGGAAAATGTAAATTTCCACCACGACCACCACCAAAACATTAATCTAAAGCTCACATTAAACTGTGGGAAAACACTGAAATTGTAAGCTATGCTAATGTACATTGCATGCTCATGGATTTGTTGTTTTGGGAGTTTATATTCATACAAAACTTTTGCCTCACCTCTGCTGCTACAGCTCCATTTATTAAATCTGAACAGTAGTAAGTTACCATTTTCTGGAAGAGTAAATCACTTGGACAGGTATATGTTGCATTTCTGTGTTCATATGTCCAAATATATGTTTTTGTGGTTAACTTTACCCATCAAGTAAAGGGAGGTTATAATAAATAAGCCTTTACCCTCATGGAGAATGAAATGATTTATGTATATGCAAATTTGCAACAAGATGTTTACCAGAATGAGCTTTAGATAAATGTTTTGGTGGTGGTTGTAGTAGTCATGGTCAGGGGTTTTGGGGGACCTCCCCCAAGAAAACATTTTTCAATGACAAATATGTAATTTCACATCATCATGGGGAATTATTTTCACCCAATCTCTGAACAAATAGTTGGAAAAGCCAGAGCAGATAATAAATAAACAAAACCCAAAAATTAGTCTACTGGAGGAACTAAGACCACTGGATTTGGGGAAAGTAATTTGGTTGGTTATGATGCTCTCCATGGTGATTTTACATTGATGGCACAGCATGCTTTGGGCTTCGACCCCTAAAACCCAGTTAATATGACCTCAGAATCATTATCAACACGATTGTTCATGTTTGCCTTTTGTGTCTTTCTTTTACAGCTTTTGACATTTATCTGTATAGACATTGATATAAAATATAGGCAACATCAGAAACCATCTCCCTTCTGAGGTGCAATTTATTTGCATCCAAATCCAAAAAGAAATGTCTCCTCATTAGCTAAAAAGAACTAGTTTGCATCACTTAATTGCTTTACTAACATCAGGTCCCCCAATCACCATCGTCCTTTCTTTTCCTAACACACGATTTTTCAGACTCATCTGAAAACTGAAAAATAATTTAGGATGGAGCCTAACTGTCTGTAGGCTACCTGATGTTCTCAACATTGGACAAGAAGATAGTAGGTAGTAATGAAATACAACTACAGTTACTTATAACTTGAGCTAATGTTGAGTTACACTGCAGCCAAAAGATGTAGCCTACTGTAGATGCGTTCCTGCTCAGCTGGCAGTCTGAAGGGGAGGGGACATTTTTTCTAGCGCAACATTCCAGCTGTGTTTTCCTCTGCGTTGTTGCTGCAGCGGTCTGTGTGACGGCGGGAGCAGAGGGCTCTGTGAGCGGGCGGCTGGCTGGCCTCACACGCTCCTCCTGCGGGTTGGCTTGTTTTTTCGCGTGCCTGACCTCAGCTGAAAGCAAATGTAACACTCCAGTTCACATCAAAGGGAAAACAAAATGAAGCGCTCAGCTGTGAGGGAGCAATTTAAACTGAGTGGTAGTTTGGAAGCTATGGCGTTTATTAATTTTACAATTGCTTAATTTCATCACAGATCAAAACAGTCAAATTTCTTACATTTTAAAATGTTTCCTGTGAGAAAAATGTTAACATAATTGTTTAATAGGAATTCATATTATTTAAGTCTACCTGACCAATAGGTACCCTGCTGTGCTTCCCTTCAGACTGTAGCCTTCTGAATGAGACAAGTGCACTGCTGTTGTCATCAGTGCTCGGTCAGTTCAGTTTGTCATTTGTTAAGTGATTTTAATAAATAAACACGAGCCTCCAAAATCCCTTTCGTCCTACAGAAAATTTCTCTTCATCCCAAACATATTTTCTATTCTCCCCAGGACAACAGGTCACAGTTAGTCTCAAGCCCTGGTTATTAGTTAATTTGGCGAACTGTATATTAACGAATCATACACGGATTAAAATGTTTGCGTAATTTTCGTTCAGCCTCTATACACTGTTGACCTGACCTTTATTTTTTTTTTTTGTGAGATGGAAGAATTTAGAAAGTTGTGTGGCGCTGCAGAGAGCCTCCAGCTGCAGTAACACATGGATTAGGCTATGCGTAAAATCAGGATCGTCAGACTTCATCCAGCCAGAGGGAACGACAAGTTAACCAGTTAGCTTGAAAACCAGTAGGGATGCAACACCGGTCCTATATAGAACAAAACACAGCTGCTTTGTTTTCTGTTTTGGTTTTAAAACAGAAAAAGCAAATAATGACTTGTTTTTTTTTTTTTCAATTTGATTTTGAAACAAAATAATCAAGGAACAAACCATACATGGATTCATCACAAATTTGAGTTTTAGTTTTTGGATTTTGGAGAAAGTTGTTCATTTTCACTAACATTTTAAACACGTATGAATTCCTAAATTGCCCAAAATTGTTATAATACAATGTAAAAAAAGCAGTTTTTGCTTCCATTTGTCAGTTGAAGTCATTTGAATGAGGGAAAAATAACAACAGTCTAGCAAAGTGTTCTGTTTGGTCTGTCGGTGTTTCCCATTAAATAGCAAGACAAGTGTGGCCCGCCACGGTCTACTTTGTTCCACCAAAGTTTCAAAATTACCTGAAAATATATTAACAATAAAGACTTCTAATGTTGTGTTTCCGCCGCTGATCCCTTCTGCTGTAAACTTGCGTGCTCATACACTTTGGCATCCGACTGAAGACGACCACTTTTCTTTTGAGGTAATTAAGGTAATGTTAACTAAGAATTTGAACTGCGTTGGGTGTTTCCACTGATACTTGTTTGTGAGAACGCGATCAAGCTAGCCGCTAACACATATTTGAGCCTTTATGGTAAATGCAGTTAAAAGGAGCAGAGTAAGCTGACAGGCAGGTTAGATACTTTATTCTGTAAGTTTTTCACTTTACAAAGTGTTACAGTTTGAGTCTTACTTGAAGAGAGGCCATGAAATCTTAATTATATGCTATTCGAGCACAACATGCCATTTATTTAAATTGTGTCAAACTCATAGACCGTATGGTCGGACTTGGTGAATGTAGCACGAGGATACACATGTGACAAAGTCTGGTTTTCAAAATAAGGTGTTAGCGCATACAAGGTGGAAATAGGATTAATTGGATTATATTTACAGGAATCAAAAAACATGTTACATGTGTCAATTAAAAGTAAAAGAAAATGTTAGGGAAATGACTTACAAATTATTCTTTGACTTTGAGTTGGTTTTGTTGACCAATTTGTTGACTTTTTTGCTGTTTCATCACCTTTTATATCTATCCAGTGGCTTTATGATCAAATTGTTTAGGGTCCAAAATTATTAAGAAGGTAAAATTCTTCGTAGATTCTTTATTTTGCTTTTAAAGTGCACCAAATGAATATACTCAACTTTAAAATGAACAAGAGATGTATATTTCCCCTCTTTCGATAAATATACATTTCAAATAGGGATCTGCTGTGAATAGATGGGACATTGCTGTAAAATGTATGTATTTAGTGAAAAGGCTGTTGATGCAAATACTTTACAATAGACCTTCTGGTTTTGTATATTCAAAACACCATATACTAATATGGAACGTGTGCACATAAACTGGAATGTTGCTTGTAATAATTGTCAAATAATGTTAAAATGAAGTAAATCCCATTCACTAACAAGAAAAGTTTGTAGATATATTGGAGTTGCTTGTTATTATTGTCAGTCTATGTTCATTTAAGGTAAGTCCATTGCACTTTACAAGAAAGGTTTGTATATATCGGAGTTGCTTATTATTACTGTCAAACAGTGTTTATATAAAGTAAACCCCATACAGTTATGTAAAAAGTCTGTACATATTCTGTACAGTTGGTTGTAATTGCTATCAAATATTGTTTACATAAAATAAACATGTATTTTTACATATATTGGAGAATTGATTGTAATTACTGTCTATTAATGGTTATATAAAGTGAACCCATACATTAATGAGTAAGTGTCATGTTCATATATTGGAAAGTTGATTTTAATTACTATTATAATACATACTATATATACTATATACTATATAACAATAAAGTAAACCTTCATACATTAATGGTAAAAGCATGTAAAGATATTGGAGATTTGTTTGTAATTACTGTCAAGTATTGGTTATATAAGGTAACCCCCCACATATTAATGGTAAACCTATGTAGATATATTGGGAAGTTGCTTGTAATTACTGTAATAAAAATGTTTTTATAAGGTAAAACCCCATACAATAAAGGTACAAATATGAAGAAATATTGGAGAGTTGCTTGTAATTACTGTCAAATAATGTTTATATAAAGTAAATCACTGTATTTAAATAGTAAGAATATCTAGAAATATTGGAGAGTTGCTTGTAATTACTGTCAAATAAGGTTTATAAAAAGTAAACCCCCGTATTTAAATAATATAAGTATCTAGAAGTATTGGAGAGTTTCTTTTAATTGCTGTCAAATAAGGTTTATATAAAGTAAACCCGCGTATTTAAATGATATAAGTTTCTAGAAATATTGAAGAGTTGCTTGTAATTACTGTCAAATAATGTTTATATAAAGTAAACCCTCATACATTAATGGTAAAAGCCTGTAAATTTATTGGAGATGTGTCTTTAATTACTGTCAAATAATGTTTATATAAAGTAAACCCCTGTATTTAAATGGTAAAAATATGTAGAAATATTGGAGAGTTGCTTGTAATTACTGTCAAATGTTGTTTACATAAAGTAAACCTGCATACATTAATGGTAAAAGCTTGTAAATTTAATGGAGATGTGTCTGTAATTACTCTCAAATAATGTTTATATAAAGCAGTAACTGCTAAAATTATGTTTTTGTAACTTAATTTCACATGATCTTGTTTTTTTGTACAGGATAAGACCAATATTTAACAGGAATTTACTGTAAATCGATTGAATAATGGCATAAAATAAAAGTTTAAATCTATCTATATACTGGTATTGGGCTTTAAATTAGGGTATCTAAAGGTAATTATACAACCTTTTCTGTGTGTTTTACATAGAAAAGTCTTTACTTTGACAAGGAATTCTTGTAGATGGATTGGATTATCTTAAAAATATACCAAATAATACTATATTAAAACAGCAGTCTTCTTTTTATTTATGTGATTTTAAGGCATTTCTGCAATATTTTTAGGTTTTTATACAGATTTATACATTCATTTAACATTCTACAGAGAATTTTTTAATGAGATTTTGTTTTCTTTTTACAGCAGTTTGACTGTAAAAATACAGAAAATGTTTACGGTAACTATCCGTTTTCAAAAACAGTATTTTTCTGTAAAATAATTTAAAGTTTTTTACTGTAATTTGAGGGTAAGTGGTTGGCAACTTTGCTGCCAGACTTTTTACCGTAATTTTACGATTTTTTTTTTTACAGTGTAGTGCTATAGCTAAATTTAAGGATGTGATCCCATCGGCTCTAAATTCACTATCAGGTATCAAATTAACAGAGGACTCTTACGCAAATTTCAGTCCCTCCCAAGTTGATCATCTTGTTGATAGTGCTGCAGGCTCGCTGCGAACAACACTCGACTCTGTAGCCCCTCTACAAAAGAAAATACTAAAACAAAGACGGTTAGCTCCATGGTATAATACTGAAACTCGCAAATTAAAGCAAATATCACAGAAACTCGAGAGGAATTAGCGCTCCACCAAACTGGAAAATTCTCGCTTAATTTGGCAAGATAGTCTTAAAACTTATAGGAAGGTCCCTCCGTAATGCCAAAGCAGCTGCACTACTCGGCCATTAATAGAGGAAAATAGGAACAACCCCAGGTTTCTTTTCAGCACTGTAGCCAGGCTGACAGAAAGTCACAGCTCTATTAAGCAAAGTATTCCCATAGCTCTCAGTAGTTACGACTTCATGAGCTTCTTTAATGATAAAATCCTAGCTATTAGAAACAAAATCCACCAAGACCTGCCCTCAACTGGCACCGACTTAACTCTATACTCAGGAACTTTAGAAACAGCTGTAAAACCAGTTATATGTTTGCACTGCTTTGCTTCCCTCAATCTTTATCAACTAACTTCAATAATTTCTTCATCTAAACCATCTACCTGCCTCTTAGACCCCATCCCGACTAGGCTGCTAAAAGAAGTTTTGCCCTTGGTTGGCACTTCTCTGCTGGATGTGATCAATTTGTCTTTATCAACAGGCTACGTGCCACAGTACTTTAAAGTAGCTGTAATTAAACCTCTTCTGAAAAAAGCCCAACCTGGATCCAGACGTTTTAGCCAACTATAGACCTATATCTAACCTTCCATTTATCTCTAAGGTCCTGGAGAAAGCAGTCGCCAAACAGCTGTGTGACTTTCTACATAGCAATAGTTTATTTGAGGATTTTCAGTCAGGATTTCGAGCTCATCATAGCACAGAGACAGCACTGGTGAAAATTACTAATGACCTCCTAACTGCATCAGACAAAGGACTTGTCTCTGTATTGGTTTTACTAGATCTTAGTGCTGCATTTGATACCATTGACCATCAGATCCTATTACAGAGACTGGAACATTTCATTGGCATCAAAGGAACCGCTCTAAGCTGGTTTAAGTCCTATTTATCAGATCGATTTCAGTTTGTACATGTTAACGATGAGTCCTCCATGCATACCAAAGTTAGTCATGGAGTTCCACAAGGATCTGTGCTCGGACCAATCCTCTTCACTTTATATATGCTTCCCTTAGGCAATATTATCAGGAAACACTCCATAAACTTTCATTGTTATGCAGATGATACTCAGTTATATCTATCGATCAAGCCAGATGAAACTCATCAGTTAGCTAAGCTTCAAATGTGTCTTCAGGATGTTAAAACCTGGATGACCTGCAATTTTCTAATGTTAAACTCAGATAAAACTGAAGTTATTGTTCTAGGCCCTAAGCACCTTCGTGGATGCATTATCTAAAGATATAGTTTCCTGGATGGCATCGCCTCTGGCCTCCAGCACCACTGTGAGAAATCTTGGAGTTATCTTTGACCAGGACATGTCGCTTAACTCTCACATTAAGCAAATTTCAAGGACCGCTTTTTTTCACCTACGTAATATTGCAAAAATCAGGAACATCCTGTCTAAAAATGATGCAGAAAAACTAGTCCATGCATTTGTTACTTCTAGACTGGATTACTGCAATTCATTATTATCAGGCTCTTCAAAAAAGTCCATTAAGACTCTTCAGCTGATCCAGAATGCTGCAGCATGTGTTCTGACAGGAACCAGTAAAAGAGATCATATCTCTCCTGTCTTAGCTTCTCTGCATTGGCTTCCTGTAAAATCCAGAATAGAATTTAAAATCCTTCTTCTCACATACAAAGCTCTTAATGGTCAGGCACCATCTTATCTTAAAGAGCTCATAGTACCTTACTACCCCACCAGAGCACTGCGCCCCAGAATGCAGGGTTACTTGTGGTTCCTAGAGTCTCCAAAAGTAGAATGGGAGCCAGAGCTGCTCAGCTATCAGGCTCCTCTCCTGTGGAACCAGGTTCCAGTTTGGGTTCGGGAGGCAGACACCGCTCTCTACATTTAAGAGTAGGCTTAAGACTTTCCTTTTGATAAAGCTTATAGTTAGGGCTGGCTCGGGTGAGTCCTGAACCATCCCTTAATTATGCTGCTATAGGCTAGACTGCCGGGGGATTTCCCATGATGCACTGAGTTCCTCTCTCCTCTTCTCTCTCTCTCTGAGTGCAACCTCACTCATTAATGCATGTTACTGACTCGATTTTTTCTCCCTCTCCCGTGGTCGTGTGCTTCCCCTCCTGTCCTCCCCCCCTCACTTCCTGCGGGTGTTACTGGCTCTGGAGCGGTGGAGTCTGGATCTGTGGTTGGGAGTCTGCTGCTGCCCCCGTGTTCCTGCTCGACGCCCTCTCCTACAGTTGCAACTGCTATTACTAGTCCTATTGCTATTATTACTGTTATAATTAATATCACTAAACATTACTACAAATATCTGTACCATTTTTCATTCAGTCTATAGCATCATTACCTTTATTGTCTGTACCTCTATGTGTATACTGTGTAGGTTGACTCCCTCTGCTCTCTCTCCTGCTCTCTCTCTCTTCTCTTGCTCTCTCTCTCTCTTCTCTTGCTCTCTCTCTCTCCCCTCACCCCAACCGGTCGAGGCAGATGCCCCCCACCCTGAGCCATGGTTCTGCTCGAGGTTTCTGCCTCTTAAAGGAAGTTTTTCCTTGCCTGTGTCAGCCTAGTGCTTGCTCTTGGTGGGAATTGTTGGGCTTCTGTAAATAACTTCAGAGTACGATCTAGACCTGCTCTTTATGAAAAGCTGCTAGAGATAACTGTTGTTGTGATTTGGCGCTATATAAATAAAATTGAATTGAATTGAATTGAATTGTTTGCACTGATCCATTTTGTTCCTCTGTGCTTTGTTGGAGCTGCAGTGGCTCAGGACTCTTTCAGGCTGCAAGTCAACAAATGGAAAAATAAACCCAAAGTTTTCTGAGGTTATGTTTTCTTGCTAAAACTGATTTCTTAAAACTGGTGTCGAATTCAAGTCTGTATCAATATCAAATATTTTACTCTGTTGTGACTGTAGTTGTTATTAGATTAATGGTGCAGCATCACGTGACTGAATGAAACGACGACCACAGATAATAAACTGTTCCAAGGAAGCAGAAAGGAAACATTTAGATTTTTGTAGTTCAGTCTGATCAGCTGCAGCATCCAGTCAGTCACTAACTGGTTTCCAGCAGGTCTATTTTCGCCGCGTCAAACAGCACAGAGCAGATCGAACCAGGCAGGAAGTCAGACACAGAACGGCAGAGAGGATCTGGTCAATTTTCAAAATAAAACACCCTGTGTAGACTGCCAGTCGTAAAACAACAATAAACACGGTTAAAACGGACACCAAAGAAAATCATTTAACTGCGTAGCTACTTAATCACAGTAGAAGCAGAAAATGCCAACAGTGGTACCAAATCAACAAAATCTAAACATGTCAGCAAAGTCAGGCAAAACGCAGCGAGGGAATCTCACGTAAACGTTCGAGACTCCAGTTACAACAGCCATGAGATAGTTTTAATGTTCATGCCACTGTTGTTCTGTCCTAACGTTTGGATAATTTAAATGAAGAGACATCTGGCTCGTGATGCACCATTACGTAAAATTCTTGGCTTGGAAAACTTAAAAGATAAATAAACAACAGAAATGGAGTGAAAAGGGGACTGTCTGTGATTTATTGTATTATTATTATCATAAACCCGATTCTGAGCGTTTTCTTTTGGCTCATAAAGCCTGGCTGTTTGTTTTTAGCTCTGCAGGCCTCTGTGCTGGGGGGATTGTGCAATATTGCGAGAGTCAATTCCGGTTAGTGCAGAACAGCAGAGTTTGATTTGAGACAACGCTACGCTGTCTAAATGAACGCACTAAGCATGTAAGTACGTCGTGCACGCAGTACTGCATGTTAGTACACTCAATGAAGTACCCAAATTAATACACAGCTCCTGAAATAAAGAACATGTTCCAACTCTGTCTCTGTCCTTACAGTTACCCAGCATGCCTTGGGAGTGGAGGTGATTGAGGGGGCGGAGTCTGTGGTGCTGCCCTGTGAGGCCCCTCCTGGAAAAGCTACCTCAGTGAAATGGAGCCGTGAGGATCTCAAACCCTCCACCGTTCATCAGCGTATCAAGATAGGTCAGCAGGCTGAAAAAGATGTTCATACACACCAAAACCAGCTGTTCACAAACCGTACAGAGGTTCAGCCTGACGCTCTGATAACTGGACACATCAGCCTCACTCTGAAACACATTCAGCTGTATGATGGAGGCAGCTACATCTGCATCGTCCTTGGGGGGGAAGGGGAGAGGCTGACGGACACACAAGTTCAGCTGCAGGTCATCAGCAAGAAAGAAGTGGAACTTCAAGAACAAGGTGGGTTCTGTAGACGAGACAGAACACGTATGTTAGAGGTCACATGTCCACAGGCTGCAGAAGGTCGATCACATGACCTGTACCAACATCTGTATGAAGTGATGTGGCTTCTTCCTCATTTAAAACCTCCTGAATCTGGTCTGGAGTCAGTTTCTGCTGTCAAACAGCTCAGTGGATCAACAGTTTGCTAATTATTTCTAAAAAGATCCAGAACAAGTTGAACAGCAGCAGAATAAATCAGCGAGCACAGGTGGAGACTATAGAAATACAAACATGAACCATAATGATGTCAGAATAAGATGAACTGAGACCAAACAACAACCATTAAACATCTCAGTGAAAGTCAGATCAGAACCTGATACCACAGTGAACCACGTTTGGTCCTACAGCTGTTTGTTGATACTTCTGGCTGAACTGAACAGAACATGAAGGTAGAAACAGGGCTGGGTGTCGCTGCTCCATACTTTAAGGTAAACAGCTCAGTACTGAGTAGGACCAGAACCAGTTCTGCATTCGGTCCTTTCTGGAACCAGATCAGGGAAGATTAGACCGTTTGTATAGTTTCTCCTGCAGCCAAACACACAAGCAGCAGGTGGAAACAAAGAGAAGGCGGAGCCTCTTGTTTCTTTTCCTGCTTCTGAGCCTGCAGGCGCCTCGTCCACACCTGACTTTAACAGCCCCTCAGCATCGGCTGCGTCTCAGCCGTGTTGGTCACTGCTACAGGTTTATCAGCACAAGCTGCTCTTTGCCTTTGTTTCATCCTCTCTGTGCATTTTTATTTGTAATTCCCATCACTTGTCTCAGATGGATCACTGTTATATTGATCTAAAGCTGCTTTTCCTCACGGAGCCTCCTGCTGCTTCTATCAGATGCAGTCGGTGTGATGGGCTGGATGTGCAGGCTTTCTTTTCCTCTGCTTCTGTAGAGTCTGTAGTGTAGTTTAGTGACTCCTTTAAGCCGCCTCCTTACTCCTTTTCATTTCTTCCTGTCGTTTGGAGGAGTCTAAAGGAAAAAGCAGTGGCGGAGCAGCCGGGACAAAAAGACTTCTTTAAGATTTCTTGGTCCAAAGTTACCAAAATAATTCTCTGTAGTTTACTTTCACCAAACGGATCAGAGCCTCCTGTGGTCCTTCCTCTCATGATGCTGCCTGAGCCATCAGCAGTTGTTTCAGACAGTAAAAAGAAAACAGATCAGCTGGCTTCTCCATGACTACAATAAAAATAATAACACCAATCAGCTCCTATGTGGCTTCAGCAGGTCTCACTGAAGTACTCTGTTGGTATCAGCACCACTCTAACTGCTTTGGTACTGGTATTGTAAAAGTCTAAAGCAAACCCAGCCCTGGGTATAAACTAGTCCTGATGAGGGTCTTTTAGAGTCCTTGTTTTATGTCCTCTCACTATGTTCACTGTTACGCAGCACAAAGACAGATTCCTTGGATGTGTCACCAAAGCTGACTGTGATTCTTGTTCTCCTCCGTCAGCCTCCTCTCTGTCTGTGCTCAGACTCTGCTGCCATCTAGTGGTCTTCTGTCCGTACTGCGTCTCTACCGGTCTGATGCTGTCCATCCGCTGCGGCGGGAGGACGGAAACCGAGCGGCCGTCTCCACGGAGATGAGCCGGCGGGTCGGAGGAAGCGATGAGCGTCGCGCCGCTGATGTCACCACTGAGCACGCCTTCTGAGCTGTGAACACAGTGACAGCAGCTGTCTTTAACATGGACCATCTGCTCTGATGGAGATGCTGCTGGAGAGCTTTGTCTGACACGTTGCTCCACAATCTTCCTCAGACTCAGGAAGTCTGTTTGCTTTCTTTACTCTTTTTATTCTCTTGGATCAAACGTAGATGTAGACTTTGTCTGTTTTAAAACTTTGGCAAATAAAAACAAAGTATCTCAAAGGTCCACTGTCACTTTTTCTTCTGCACAATTTCTGCACAAACTGTCAGGAACCGTCTCAGGGAAGCTCATCTGCATGCTCGTCGTCCTCATCGGGGTCTCGACCTGACTGCAACTTCACACAGCCATTGAAGAGGAGCGGACCAACACTCCACAGGCCACAATCAACAACCTGATCAGCTCTATGTGAAGGAGATGAGTTGCACTGCGTGAGGTAAATGGTGGTCACACCAGATACTGACTGGTTTCCAGACCCCGCAACACAGAGAAACTGCACATTTTGGAGTGGCCTTGTATTGTGGCCAGCCTAAGGCCTTTTATTGTGTCCACCCTAAGGCCTTTTACTGTGTCCACCCTAAGGCCTTTTATTGTGTCCACCCTAAGGCCTTTTACTGTGGCCAGCCTAAGGCACACCTGTGCAATCTCCATGCTGTCTGATCAGCATCTTGATATGCCATCTGTGAGGTGGAAGGATTATCTGAGCAAAGCAGAAGTGCTCACTAACACAGATTCTCACAGATTTGTGAACAATATCTGAGAGAAACAGGCCTTTTGTGTTCATAGAGAAAGTCTGAGATCATGCACGGCACCAGACGGGAGGCCACAGGCTGCAGCCATCCAGTCTAGCCACTGTGGGATGCACTGACAATGAATTTCCTCTGTTACACAAAGGGGGCGCTGTCCACCAGGCTGTGCTGTTACCTCTCTTTATGATCCAGGAGAAGCATCTCAGGTCACCGACAGGAGCTGTTGTAGTGTTTAGTGTTTAGCTTGTTTGTGTCTCTGTTCTACTGAACAAATGTGTGAAGAGGTGAAGCGCCCTGCCAGGAAACTCTGTATACTGACTGTATCTGAATATAATTTACTCAGTTCCTTATTGTTATTATGGTTTAATGACTCATCTTTCTCTGGGCTCTAATGAGAACCAAGTTACATTTTAAATGGAGCCATGTCCAAATTTAAATTCTAATGTTGAAATAACAGAGGAAGATACAAGCAGAGTGAGGTCATGTGACAGAACAGCTTCTCCTTCATCTCTGTCTTTCTAAGGAGCTGCATTATTAACCACAAGGACAGGATGGAGAGCAGAAGAGAGTCGACAGAAGATCTTTATCAGGTTCACACTCGCGCTGTGGTTCAGCTGTTACAACACGTTCAGTCACATGATCAGTAACTGCAGCCATCAGCTAACTAACATCACAGTTAGTGCTTTCTGCTTGTCTTTCACACCAACACAAGAACAGACAAGTAAGCAGATTGATGGCGATCGTGGTGGTGATGGTGCAGTGGATAAGCCACAAGATTTTGGTGTGACAGACCCGGTTCGAATCCACTGTGAGACACCAACGTGTCCCTGAGCTAAATGAATAAATGCAATGATGCCATGTTCTGGATGAGCTCCTTCAAACTGCTCTGAAAGTAGAAACTAAATACGCAGCAGCCAGGTTGTGGAGGTTTGGTGAACTTGGTGAGATCAGCTCTAACCCACCCTAACTCTAACATCACCACAGCAACAGGACCAGACAGGGCGTCAGTCCGCACACACCACATCCTTAATCTCTCCCTCCGACATGCTGCTGCAACCATCGTCCCCCAAAACAACAGCAGTCAAAGGCCTAAATGACTTCGGCCCGCTCAGCCTGACACTGCTTATTATGAAGGGCTCAGAGAGGCTTGGACTGTCTCACACCGAGACCGTCGTCCCCACTGATCTGGACCGTCACCAGTTTGTCTGTCGAGGCAACAGATCCACGGAGGACCTAATCTGCATTGCACTTCATACAGCCCTGTCCCACCTGGAGCATCCAAACACATGATGTCAGGATGCTGTTCATCACCTTCGGCTCATAGTTCAATGTTCACAAGCAAGTCCCAAGTTACTGTGATGAAAGCAGGTCACATGACATTCTCATGAATTCAGTTTATGTTGAAACACGTTCAGAGAGGTGGCACCTCAGTCTGATGTTGTGGTGGTCACTGATTTCTGAGCTGCAGACCTTGCACAGGTCCGTTCTTCTCTTCCTGCCGTCACGACAACAAAATCCTTGAATGTCTATAAATAGGTTTTACTGCGTCTTGTTCTACGCTGCTGGTTCTGGAGATCCTGACTGCTCTGTGAAAGCACACATGGTTGCAGGATTATGTCACAAAGGTTGGAATGATAAAGCAAAAGACAAGTCCCAAGTCATGAATACCAAGTCACAGTCAAGTCGAGCATGTTTCAGGTCCTTAATTTGTGACTCAAGTCTCTGACCTCTGAGTCATAGTAGTAGTAGTTTGGTTTGAAGTAATAAGAGAAGTGAACGATGTGGAAAATGGAGGACCTCACGTGTTACTTAGCTCAGAGCAAACAGAGCGTATCGGCCACATTAGCTTCTCCTGCTCGCTTGCAAAGGGTGAGCGGTGACTGATGGTGCATTCATGTGGTGTCGGAATAATCTGTCACATTCTGCCTCTGATCTGATGTTTGTCCCTCCCTGATCTTCACTCTGAGTTCCCTCTGTACGGTGCTTTCTCTGTAAGTTCGTCCTTATTTCCCAGTCTGGTCCTGTTTGACCCAAAACCCTTCTCTACTCCTGAAGAAGAGCCTTTGTGTCAGGAGTAATCCAGGGTTTACTGTTGGGAAGACTCAGTCCTGGTCGGCTCTGTATTTTCCACACAGAAATCGATGCAGTCTGTTATAAAATGTGTGAGACTGTAAATGCCCTCCATGACCGTCACAGAGTCGTCCCACAGAGAGGTTTCAAAGTCTTCCAAGGTTTCCCAGGTCATCTCTAAACTGCCTGTGGACCAGAGGTTTGTCCACAGAGATGGACCAACCAGGTTGTGGTCTTCCCAGGGCAGGGACAGGAGATGAGTCATATGCTTCTTTGGTGTTGACAGAATAAGAGCTGATGGGAGATATACTGGGTCCGCTCCACTTCAGCTTCCTGTCAGGTTCTACCAGGAGCAGAACAACCACTGAGGTCGTCTCCTCTCAAAACAAACAAACCTGTAAACATTAAAAACCCTGAAATAAGCAGTTTTTAAAAGGTAGAACGCAACGTAACTTTGTATTAATTTCACAGCTCCTGATGATGAACAACCTGGCAGTGTTTGAGAGCGATGTGCTGCAGGATCAGGACTGGAGGTGCCCCCCCCACACATGTGAACTATGTGTCTTTGTTCCTTTCGCCGTGCTGGAGGTCTTTTAAGAACCTAAAGGCTTTATCCAGCATGTTATTGGTATAAACTTTAAGAATAGTGTGTTTCTTCATTTAGTGTGTCAAACTGATTGTTCAGGAAAGAAAGGTTTCTTCAGATGTCGGAGCGTCTCTCCCTGTAAAGGCTTTTACTCTGAAGGCACAGCTGCAAATGCTGCAAATAGTTAAGACGATACAGCTTCCTGTCAAGGCTTTTTTTGTAAAGGTGCTGCAGCTTCCTCTAAAAGCTTTTACTGTGAAGGCGCATCAGCGTCCTGTGAGATCAAAAGTTTCAGGAAGAGTTATCAGCTCAGCATTTAAAGTCTTTGCTTCCCTCAGGAGGAAGTGACAGAGGTTTTACTCCAACATGTTCCTGCTGTTCGTCATCCTGCTGCACGGTAAGACACTAACTTCAATACTTTATTAGGAGATTCAACATCCTGTCGAGCATCCACTAGTATGATCACATCATCTGCATAAGCTGACAGTGTTAAAGGTGCATAACAACCTGGAATGGTCAACGCTGAAGATCACATCTAAGTTTGTGCAACAAAGGCTCAAAAGCTAAAGACTATAACATGTTAAAGAAGGTGCAGCTCTGTCTGACTCTGCTTCGAGCTTCAAAAGGAGAACTCAAACCAACATTATCTTTAGCACACGGAGTGTCACAGTATAAAACCTTAACTTTACCAGTGAAACCAGGACCAAAACCACAGGCACTCAGTGTGAGCCATAAACATGCTCAACATGAAGACTTTTTCTTGATCAGCAGATATGATACCAGCTTTGAGACCAAACAGCTTGCAGATCTCTAAAAAGTCTCCAGTCAAAATAACCTTATCAGAACTCAACCTGCAGGTAAACAATAAGTCTGATCGCAGTGATTCGCTCACGTTTGGCTTCCTGATCGTCTCTTATCAGTCATGCAAAGCAGAAACACGATGCTGCTGACAGAGGTTTGGTGTTTTTGGTACACTTGTACTGTGCATGTCGCCGTATTTACTTTAAGTCGACTCCCAGTCTGTTTCCCGCCGCCACAGTCTCTTTGTGCTCCCGTGTTATCAGTGCTTGAATGGTCCAGTGCACGTGATACCGACAGGTCAGCATTTTAATCTTTAGGCATACCAGGACTTCTCCCAAGCTGCCGGTTCTCCCCTCTGCCCTCTCCACATCAGGTTCTCTGGGCTCTGAGTGTAGTTTTAACTGTATTTTAGTTCCTTCCTGCTTCTACGGTATCTTGTTATTTGTTTGATGTGTTTTATCGTCTTTGCTCTTGTGAAAGCACTTTGGAACACTGTTTTGAAAAGTGCTCTGTAAATAAAGATTATTATATGATATTCATACCCATCTTACACAAACACGTGCCCCTGTATTCATGTGCTGTGCCCAGTAACATGGTCAGTGCACCTTGGTGTCGTTGTTGGACGTGTGAACAGCACTTTGTTACTGTTGTGAAACGACACAAAGAAAAGCAGCTGCAGAGTGATTTAAACATCTAACGTGTGCAGCAGTGAGCCTCACATGCTGACTTGAAGCTGTTCATTTTGCTCTGAAAACTATTTGAAATTTATTTAAAGTGTTTGCACTGATCCATTTTGTTCCTCTGTGCTTTGTTGGAGCTGCAGTGGCTCAGGACTCTTTCAGGCTGCAAGTCAACAAATGGAAAAATAAACCCAAAGTTTTCTGAGGTTATGTTTTCTTGCTAAAACTGATTTCTTAAAACTGGTATCGAATTCAAGTCTGTATCAATATCAAATATTTTACTCTGTTATGACTGTAGTTATTAGATTAATGGTGCAGCATCACGTGACTGAATGAAACGACGACCACAGATAATAAACTGTTCCAAGGAAGCAGAAAGGAAACATTTAGATTTTTGTAGTTCAGTCTGATCAGCTGCAGCATCCAGTCAGTCACTAACTGGTTTCCAGTGAGTCCACCAGCTGAATCTCACGCAAACGCGTCATACAGACCGCTGCAGCCAACGCAGCAGAGAAAAACACAGCCGTTTTTTTAGCTCTGCAGGCCTCTGTGCTGGGGGGATTGTGCAATATTGCGAGAGTCAATTCCGGTTAGTGCAGAACAGCAGAGTTTGATTTGAGACAACGCTACGCTGTCTAAATGAACGCACTAAGCATGTAAGTACGTTGTGCACGCAGTACTGCATGTTAGTACACTCAATGAAGTACCCAAATTAATACACAGCTCCTGAAATAAAGAACATGTTCCAACTCTGTCTCTGTCCTTACAGTTACCCAGCATGCCTTGGGAGTGGAGGTGATTGAGGGGGCGGAGTCTGTGGTGCTGCCCTGTGAGGCCCCTCCTGGAGCTGCTTCCTCAGTGGTTTGGAGCCGTTATGATCTGGAGCCCTCCAGTGTTTATGTGCGTATCAAGATAGGTCAGCAGGCTGAAAAAGATGTTCATACACACCAAAACCAGCTGTTCACAAACCGTACAGAGGTTCAGCCTGACGCTCTGAGAACTGGAAACGTCAGCCTCACTCTGAAACACATTCAGCTGAAAGACGGAGGCAGCTACAGCTGCATCGCCCGTGGGGGGGGGGGACGGCTGACGGACACACAAGTTCAGCTGAAGGTCATCAGCAAGAAAGAAGCAGAACTCATAGAACAAATCAAGAAGCAACTCCAAGATAAAGGTTGGTTTTGTAGACTTATTGTACATTATTACTGCCTTGTACTGTGTTAACTCAGATCAGTGAGCTGAAGCTGTAGCAGCATGTTCTAACTTTGTCTCTGTCCTTACAGCTACCCAGCATGCCTTGGGAGAGGAGGTGATTGAGGGGGCGGAGTCTGTGGTGCTGCCCTGTGAGGCCCCTCCTGGAGCTGCTTCCTCAGTGACATGGAGACGTGAGGATCTCAAACCCTCCAGTGTCCATGTGCGTATCAAGATAGGTCAGCAGGCTGAAAAAGATGATCTTACAAAACAAAACCCTCTGTTCAAAAGCCGCACAGAGGTTCAGCCTGACGCTCTGACAACTGGACACGTCAGCCTCACTCTGAAACACATTCAGCTGGCAGACGGAGGCATCTACTTCTGCATCGCCGGGAGGCTGACAACCACACATGTTCAGCTGGAGGTCATCAGCAAGGAAGAAGCAGCACTCAGAAAGCAACAGGAAGAAATCAGAAAGCAAAAAGAAGAACAAGGTGGGTTCTGTAGACGAGACAGAACACGTATGTTAGAGGTCACATGTCCACAGGTTGCAGAAGGTCGATCACATGACCTGTACCAACATCTGTGTAGGAGCCAAATGTGGTGTTTTGTGTATGTAAATATTGGGTGTTGTTTCTTGGTTGTACATTGGGTGTCGCTCTAATATTACCTAGGGTCAATGTTATCTAGGTAGCATCAAAGCTGTTGGAGGCAGGTGTGTTTTGACCCGGAAGGGCAAAAAGGGTTTTGACCGCTGTGGCGCGTTGGCGCTGAGACCTTTGTTTGGACAGTCTCTATGTATTAACATGTTTTGCTGTTGACACTGGATCTAAATGGACATTTACTCTAAAACAAATAAATTCATTAACCAGCAACACAACAACAATACGGTACAGTAACAGAGAGACAAGGGAACAGCGCGTCAGCCAGGGCACTCCTGGGCTAAAGCACCTCAGTAGTTCTCAGTATTAGACCGAGCTGCTACAATCTGTATGAAGTGATGTGGCTTCTTCCTCATTTAAAACCTCCTGAATCTGGTCTGGAATCAGTTTCTGCTGTCAAACAGCTCAGTGGATCAACAGTTTGTTCAGGACTCATCAGACAGGAAGTGGAGCTTTAAGGAGGTCGTTCAAGGTCATAAGAAGCTGTTTCTGTTTTCTGTTGCAGCCATTCAGCACCGAAACATGTTGACCGGTGCGTTGATGTTTAACTTCCTGTTGGTGGCGCTCCTCCTGGGACTTGGAGTTTACAGAAAAGGTGTGTCTGATGGCTGCAGCTCTGACTGTCCACTGACTGTTTCTAAAGTGAAGCTGCTGACCTCTGACCTTTAGTAACCCTGTTCTCCTTTAATAGGTCTGTCTGTGCTGACTGCTGCAGGTGTGCTGACTGCTGCAGGTGAGCTGATGGAGGTCTGTCTGTCTGTCTGTCTGTCTGGTGACCTCTGACCTTTACTGACTTCTGTCCACCTGTTGCAGGTGCAGCTGTGTTGCTGTGTGGACTGATGGTTTCTGCAGGTGACCTGATGGAAGGTAATTATTTCTAAAAAGATCCAAACACACAAGCAGCAGGTGGAAACAAAGAGAAGGCGGAGCCTCTTGTTTCTTTTCCTGCTTCTGAGCCTGCAGGCGTCTCGTCCACACCTGACTTTAACAGCCCCTCAGCATCGGCTGCGTCTCAGCCGTGTTGGTCACTGCTACAGGTTTATCAGCACAAGCTGCTCTTTGCCTTTGTTTCATCCTCTCTGTGCATTTTTATTTGTAATTCCCATCACTTGTCTCAGATGGATCACTGTTATATTGATCTAAAGCTGCTTTTCCTCACGGAGCCTCCTGCTGCTTCTATCAGATGCAGTCGGTGTGATGGGCTGGATGTGCAGGCTTTCTTTTCCTCTGCTTCTGTAGAGTCTGTAGTGTAGTTTAGTGACTCCTTTAAGCCGCCTCCTTACTCCTTTTCATTTCTTCCTGTCGTTTGGAGGAGTCTAAAGGAAAAAGCAGTGGCGGTTCTTTAAGATTTCTTGGTCCAAAGTTACCAAAATAATTCTCTGTAGTTTACTTTGACCAAACGGATCAGAACCTCCTGTGGTCCTTCCTCTCATGATGCTGCGCCTGAGCCATCAGCAGTTGTTTCAGACAGTAAAAAGAAAACAGATCAGCTTGCTTCTCCATGACTACAATAAAAATAATAACACCAATCAGCTCCTATGTGGCTTCAGCAGGTCTCACTGAAGTACTCTGTTGGTATCAGCACCACTCTAACTGCTTTGGTACTGGTATTGTAAAAGTCTAAAGCAAACCCAGCCCTGGGTATAAACTGGTCCTGATGAGGGTCTTTTAGAGTCCTTGTTTTTTTTCCTCTCACTATGTTCACTGTTACGCAGCACAAAGACAGATTCCTTGGATGTGTCACCAAAGCTGACTGTGATTCTTGTTCTCCTCCGTCAGCCTCCTCTCTGTCTGTGCTCAGACTCTGCTGCCATCTAGTGGTCTTCTGTCCGTACTGCGTCTCTACCGGTCTGATGCTGTCCATCTGCTGCGGCGGGAGGATCGGAAACCGACCGGCCGCCTCCACGGAGATGAGCCGGTGGTCGGAGGAAGCGATGGCGTCGCCGGCTGATGTCACCACTGAGCACGCCTTCTGAGCTGTGAACACAGTGACAGCAGCTGTCTTTAACATGGACCATCTGCTCTGATGGAGATGCTGCTGGAGAGCTTTGTCTGACACGTTGCTCCACAATCTTCCTCAGACTCAGGAAGTCTGTTTGCTTTCTTTACTCTTTTTATTCTCTTGGATCAAAGTGTTTCTGCCTTTCTATGTTTTTAAGCTTTGGCAAATAAAAACTAAGTGTCCCAAAGGTCTCCAGCCAATCAGCTGCCTTCATGGCCTCAAACAGAGCCCCGACCTGAGCCTCTAGTATGTGATGCTTAATGTTACGTGGTTCTTATGCTTTAGTGGGACAGTTTTACAGCGTATAGAACTACAGTTTAAACTAGCTTGTCCAAACACAGCAGAGGAAGAACCGTCCATGCAAAGCTTACAGGGTTACATTAATGTTTTCTGTGTTCATATGAAAGGAATCATTCATGTTCAATATTTATTGACAATATTTAACTACAACATATAGCACAGTTTGTGTCGAAGCAACAACACTGAACTGATGTATAAAAAGTACAAAGAGAGACAAAGGACGGACGTGAGAAGAGAAACGTCCCACGTCCAGGTTATTATAACATCATAATAATAACAGACATTAAGGAAACAGCTCTTCTTATACAGAGGAGTGTCTGTGGATAGAAGGATGTTCATATGAGTCAGCTGTCCGTCTCTCACCTGTTTTACACTCCATGATAAACTTAACAAAGTCTCATCACCATGAATCTTGTCCCAGGTCTTTTCTGTCCAATGACTGTAGCCTGAGAACGTCACACAAAACCAAACGCTAGCTGTACGAAGCACAGATCAGAAGGAATCATCTGCCAAAATGTCTCTGTGGACATGTGGTCATGGAGCCACGTTTTCAGGTGGCGAAGGGCGGAGAAGGATCTCTGGGAGGAACCTGGAGCAGCTTCTCCACCTCCTTAAAGAGTCCTCTTGTTTGTGGATGGATGCCTGACATGTAAAGTCCACCTTCCTGGACTGTGCGCAGCGTTTCCTGTTCGGTGAGGTCTCCCAGCTTCCCCAGTTGCAGACGTAGAGCGGCTCTGTTGATGTCACTGGGAAGCTGAAGGGAACTCAGGCCGGCCTCTGCGCTCTCTTTGCAGAATCCAGGATACTTTGCTCCCTCTGTGCGGCAACAGTCACTAAGACGACTTCTGAACTCAGTAGATCGAGGGCTTCGTCTCCATGAACAGCCGGCCAGAAGGAAGTGCTGACAGCTTCAGGCAGCTCGGCATCATGATGGGCAGTAAACTGAGTCCAAACATCCACAAACACTGTGTAGGCATGTGTATACTGTCCATATCTGTTATGTGTAGATATGCATAGGTGGAAATCACAAGGGGGGGGGGGTCATGTTCCCCCCATTAAAAACATTAAATATAATAACAACATATACTCAGAATTAATGTGTAAACAGTAAAACATACAAACACAAAGTCAGAGTGGTTTTGTAAGTGTAGAAACATTTTGATTCCCCCCAATGAAACTAAGTCCATGTCCAGAGGGCATCAGGAACTCTAAAGGCTCATCGTCCTATTCAGATTATTTCTCCCATAAATAAACTGTCTGACAGAGAATCTGTGCAAACATCAATAAATGTACAGTTTATTCATTTATTAAAAATGATCCCATAACAAAGGGCCCCTCCTCTGGGGCAGAAACAGAGCTGAAGCCCCTCTGTGTGTGTGCACGTGCCTGCTCCACCTGTGACACGCCCCTGTGGTGTCTCGCGGGTTGTTAGAAGGACCTTTCTGCATCCAGAGGGGGAAGTGACGTGTGGAACTCGGTGCGCGTGTCTCAGGTGTTACCCAATGAGATGCGTCAGGTTTGTAAACACAGCGGCCGTCGAAAAGGCGGGAAAACGCAGCGCGCTTGCGCACAGCAGGTATTCAGGGAGGAAACCGTTTGGTCTGCGCTGAGCTCGGCCAGGTGGAGCTGCCGGACTTTACCGGGCTCAACAGAGGAGGGTTTTTGGTGGGTTACATGTTGGGGCCGTTCTGGACTGGGACTGTTCTGGACTCTGGACTGGGGCTGTTCTGGACTCTGGGCTGGGGCTGTTCTGGACTGCGGCTTCATCCCATCTTCAAACAGCCGGCTTTGCGTAAGTTACCTGTGGGATATTACTGAGGCTTCAGGCTTCTTTTTGCTTCCTTCTTCTTACTGAGGACTCCTGGCTCAGTCCGGTTCAAGTTGTTTGAATGAACATTTGACCTGCCGGTACTTCGCGGCTCTGCAGGGTGAATTGTGGGAAACTGTTAGGTCTGTAGTGTTTGGTGTGTCGGAGCGCGGCCGAGCCTCCACAGACTGATATCTGAGTGTTGCGGCCTGGTCCGGCCCGGTGCGTCTCTGAAACCCTTCATGTGGACTCGGTTGCAGATCTGGTTCATGTCTGGTTTAACCGCTGTAAGCAGGCCGCTGATTGGTTCTCCTCAGCGTTTCCTTTGCTGTTTTATGGCGCGTTCGTGACCGGTCGGAACTGGGATATTTCCCAGTTGAAACTTCTGACATCAAAGCGTTCCAGGTACATGGTGGTGCATGACGCCGAAAGTGAACGAAAACCACGGCTGACTGTGACAAAGTGTGCACACAGTTTCACCCTCAGCAGCTTTAGGTGTTAATTAAAAGGACGGCAGTTTATCTGCAACAACTGATATAAACAGCCCAGACATTACTAGCTCTGTGCTGCTATATTTGGTACCCCTCAGTCAATGTTGTACGTTGCACTTAGTAATGTGTTGGAATTTTTAACAATAACTTTTATCCAGAGAAGATGATTTTATGAGATTCTTTACTGTAACCAGCTACCTAATGTGCAAAACATATTTCTACATCAATGTGGATGCAACAGGTTTGATCGTATGTATTATTTTAATTTAAACACATGCAAATATACGTTTTGTTGCCTTTAGTTTATGGTTTACCATTTACACTGTGAGCTTCCATGGGCGCTGACATTGTTTTCTGACGTCATTCAGCTGCTACTCGTGGAAGTCGGGTACAAATTTTTTCTCCGAGTTCACAAGTAGGAACCGACTTCAAGCGGCTGCTCAGGATACTTTTTCTAGTTGGAGGTCGGAAATTTCCCAGTTCCGAAGTTGCCGGAACGCAGCATTAGTTTCAGGCGGCTTAACGCAGCTGCTGGTGATGACGCCATGCAGACCACGTGGTCTCTGTCGGTAATACCCAGAAGCCTCCTGCAGGGACGGTCCTGTTAGAGCTGCTGACAGGTGTGTGTGTCTGAGGGGGGGCGAGGTGAGCGGATCTCTGTGGTTTCACATTAAACACTAAAATAAAAGGAGAAATAAAATTTATTTCAGCTGCTTCCAGTGAAAATGTTGTTTTAGAATCAGAGTTTCTTTCTGACCGGTCAGCTCATTTATTCTGGTGCTGCTGGGATCCTGATGAAAAGAGATTTTACCTATAAATAGTTAGGAAATGTTGGTTTGCTGTCAGTTAGAAATCTCAGAAAGATAAAGTCAGTAAGTGGCCTCAGCCTGCAGCCTGTGCTCCTCTTACTGCAGAGAGAAAGTGAACAGATGTTGGGCTGATGCTGTACATATGTGTAAGCTTCATAATGTTACGTGGCGTTAAATGTCTAGTTTGTCCCAGAGGGAAGCTGAATTACTCTGCAGTTATTTGGGAGAACATGGCGGCGTGGTGACCTCATTAAAACAAGCCTGGCTTTGTGTTGCTGGCCACAGAAATATAAGACTTCTGTCTGAGAACACGAGTCCTGGACCAGGACAGTCTCTGTCCCCTTCAACAATGGCTGATTGTCCCGCCCTGCTGTGAGATCAGATATAATGTCCATGAATGTGTGTCTGTGTGTAGAGTTCATAAAGAAGGTGTCTCTTTGTACAGACTGGATTCTCTTGGCCTCTTATTTAATGTTCAGGATCAAAGGGGAAAGTGTGAAGGTGTGTTTGAGTCTGTTTAATGCAAAAAATAGAATAGAATAGAACTTTATTGTCCAGCCAAGGCTGGAAAATTGTCTTTGGTCTCACTGGACCTATAAAAACATCACTATACAAACATGGACATATATAAACATACCAACATCAAATCACATCGGTGCCGTACGTCTCTCCGCCCATCTCATCACATCATGGCAGTTTATTCCATACACACATGAAAAGTACCAATTAGTGCAGTTTAGTCATTAAATTTATTGCACTAGGTATAAAAGATGGCTTATAGATGTTCCTGTTTGCCAGAGGCACTCTGTATTAGAGGTCGACCGATTAATCGGCCGATTTTTGGCATTTTTTAACATAATCGGCATCGGCCAATATCCAAGTATATCAAGCTGATTATTAGGCAGGCGCATCTGTGGGCAGCCTAGTGTTGTCGTGGAACATGTGATTGACGCACGCTGCTGCGAGTCATTTTCCAGCCGAGTGAGCAGACCTCATCCAGTGCCTAAGGAGCTAACGGTAAGGATTCAGTTCTTATAACTCCTTTATATTTAATTAAAAACTTTTGATATGTTACTGCCAACTTCGAGAAAAAACCTAAATAAGCGACATGACATTTGGCTACTTCGGATCTTAAAAACCAAGCAAATATCGGCCAAAATAAATCGGCAGCATTAAAAAGCCATCGGCTGACCCTGATTTCAAAAGATCGGTATCGGTATCGGTATCGGCATCGGCGTGAAAAAACCATATCGGTCGACCTCTACTCTGTATCGTCGTCCTAAAGGGAGCAGCTCAAACTCAGTATGGGGGGGGTGTTTATTGTCACCAATGATGCTCAGAGCCTTTCTGTGTATAAAGGTCATCCAGTGACTTTTGCTGCCGGCCTGTTACCTTTCCTGCTGTTTTAACTATTCTGGCCAGCTTGTTTTTGGTTTTAAGTGTTAAATGGCCAAACCAGACCGAATATTAAACACAAGAAAACTCTCTGTCAAGCTGACATACACCTTCTCCAGGATGTTTTGACTGACCACAAACTCCTTCAGTTTCCTAATTAAGCAGTCCCTCCAGGATCTCACGGGCCTTTTTTGTGATTGTTGCGGCCTAAAATTCCTGATGTTGCGGCCGCTTTTCTAAAAAGTTGCGATGAAAGTTGCGATGTTCTTTGGCATTAGTTTTTAAAGGTTAAAACGGCAAAGGTAGATAGATTTTTACTTAAAGTACTCATATTAGGCTTTTTTCTTTTTCCTCACACACATCAACTGATTTCAGTACACATCATAATTGATAGTTTAGGAATTCAAAGTCGTGTCTAAACTTTCTGAGAAAGCTGTTCTAAGTTCTTAAATCTCCCTTTCTCTCTCTCACACACACAACACACACACACACACACACACACACACACACACACACACACACACACACACTTCAGTGTCATGCAAACAAGACAGTAACTTCGGTGATGCTAGTCACTCGATATACTACAATACATTAACGTTTCCTCTAAGTTACCATGCATTGTATGTATAAATATTAGTGTTGGCATAGATTAATTTTTAAAATCTAGATTAATCTCACTGTAATCTTGAAATTAGCGTGTGATGTGCTCTGCGTTTAGGTTGTAGGCTACTTGAGACTGGAAGAACTCCTACAGTAAACTAATTCTGCATTGCACAAGGTGTAAACAACCTGAGTCTTGTCGAATTTTCCATTGGGAAGCTTCTTAAAAGTAAATTTTCCCAGAAGCAAACCCGGCGGCTTCAGAAATGTTCGTACACAAAGTGCTGTCCAACAGCTGTCTGTGGACGTGTTGCTACAGTTAGTGTGAGGAAATACCGCACAATGCGTTTTTTAATCAACCGGCGTATCAATAACTAACCTGGCTAGTTGTAAACAAACAGCTGGCCGAGCGAGGTTGTAACCGGAACGCCGACAACTCGGGTGTGACGTCATTCCCAGCTCCGCCCTGTTTTTCACGGTCCTTTGCTGTTATTTTTGTAGGTAAATGTGTGAAAATAGTTGCGATCGCGACATCGCGACATCCTGGAGGGACTGATTAAGAACATTCTCTGCCCGGCTTTTTTACAGATGCAATCAGTATTTTCAGTAAAACTCAGTTTGTCATCCACATGTATACCTAAATACTTCAAACTGTTTACCATCTCCACTGTTTGACCACAGAGAATAAGCAGGGACGGTTCAGCATGATGTAAGGTCAGCTCCTTTGTTTTCACAGCATTGATTGCCAGATAGCTCCAGCCTGGAAACCTGAGCAAAATAATCCGACACGGTGTCATTCTTATAAAAAAGACCAACTAAGGCCGTATCATCGGCATATTTAAATAGTTTATAGTTACTGTCTTGCAGTGTCAACTCACAGAGAATAACAATGGTGATAAAACACAACCCTGAGGTGCTCCTGTGTTTAGGAAAATTTCCTCCGATAGAGAGTCTGTGTCAAAGGAACACTGTGTGCGGTCGGCTAAAAAGTCCTTGACCCGATGTACAAGACCCCCATTGACACTAGGGGTGCAACGGTTCAACAAGCCCACAGTTCGGTTTGTATTGCGGTTTCTGGGTCACGGTTTCGGTTCGGCAACAGTGGGGAATATGGAGACATTTCTATTTTCCTACGAAAGTTGTAGTGGGATACAAATAATTTTAGACTATAATTTTAGATTGGTTTAGGTTGTCTACAATGCTGCTTTCAGTTTAACGAACATTTTAAGTCAAGCAGATGTAAAGGGTGACAGTCTGGGTGAATCTAGCTGCTAAACAGTAACATGGACGACATGATCGACTACGTCGTCAGTTATAACATCACCGGACTACCGCAAAATAAATGTTTTCTTTACGAGTGAAACTAAATGCTCTTCTTGCGTAGATTTTCAACTGAGTGCAATGAATAATAACGTAAGCCTAGTGATCTGTGTGCACACTCCTGACCCCGACAGAGGAAGAATCCACGCACTCTGAATCTACTGTGTCGCTGGCTTGTGTCATGTAGATTCTGTCTGGTTTGCGATGCAGCTGACCAATCCTGCTTCAGGCTGATGTTGGCACCGCCCACTCTATTAGCATACAGGCATATACATGTGAAATATGGAAATACAGAAATAATATTATTTCATTTTAATTTATTTCTGCATTTGTTGATTCATTTATAGATCTGTCATTTTCAGTCCTTCAGTTTTCAGCTCCACACATCAGCCAAATCAAACTGTGTTAACAGAGCAGACAGCGTCTGACGTGAAGTCTGCAGCTCCTCCCCTGCTATCATAAGATGCTCTGTAGAGTAAACCTGAGTCCTCTTCTGTCTGTTCCATCATTTATGTTTAGAGTGCCAAACAAAGATCCTACACAGACCCCCGTACAACATTTTAATCAGGGAGCTTTTCCCCAGGTCCAAGCTGCAAACCCTTTCTGAGAGGGTTTGTTTCTTTTGGTGCAGCCCAACATTTTTCTGCAGTATAACAGCTGTTCTTATAAACGTGGCGATGTCTGGGAAGATTGTCCAGAAGTGTCACCTAGAAAGTTATTAAGTTCTCTAACCTGTATATGTCTCTGTGCTGAGCTGTTTGGGAATCGCTAACTGACATACAGTCTGAGTGGGCTGACTCTCTCTCACCCTGCAGATCCTACCGTCTCCCTGTCTGCAGAGAGCTGCATGCACCTTGTGAGTGACATTTATGCTCTTCAGCTCCTTTTCAGACACTTTGCTGTGCTCATTGATCAAACGTATATTTACTGAATGTCAAGTGTATTATACGGAGCCCCCCTGGTGACATTGATGAAAAATATATTAATTTGAGGCCACAAATAATAATTTTGAGGCCTCAAATTAAAATAATGTGAGGCCTAAAAATTATTATTTGTGGCCACAAATTATTAAGGACATTAAATTATTTCGTGGCCACGAATTATTAATTTGAGGCATTAAAATAATAATTCATGGCCACAAATTACTATTTTGAGGCCTCAAATTAAATATTCGTGACCACAAATGATTATTATTTTGTGGCCACAAATAATAATTTTGAGGCCTCAAAATAATATATTTTTCATCAATGTCACCAGGGGGGCTCCGTAGTATTAACATATTACAGACTAAATGTTCAGTACATATACTTTGAATCATTTATCACCGTTGATGAACCACACAAACAATATTATAGTGTTTAAAAGGCAGCATTTGGAGGTGCGTGCAGTTCTCAGCAGGCAGGCAGAACTATGCATAACACTGTGGACCCAACAGCGAGCAAACTGTCTGTTCGCCACCGTGATGTTTATGTGGACAGGCATGGTGTGAGTGCCCCACAGTCCCCACTTTAAACTCCCCGAGCTGGCATAAACCATATAACGTCCTTCCTCATATTTAATGAGAAAAGAGACTTCCAGGTTTTGGGTTGGTGAATTCAAAAACATGCAAACTTGAGTAAATGAGAGGAGGAGGAGGAAATACAAATAGATGAGAGGAGGAGGAGGAAATACAAATAGATGAGAGGAGGAGGAGGAAATACAAATAGATGACTGGAGGAGGAGGAAATACAAATAGATGACTAGAGGAGGAGGAAATACAAATAGATGACTGGAGGAGGAGGAAATACAAATAGATGACTGGAGGAGGAGGAAATACAAATAGATGACTGGAGGAGGAGGAAATACAAATAGATGACTGGAGGAGGAGGAAATACAAATAGATGACTGGAGGAGGAGGAAATACAAATAGATGACTGGAGGAGGAGGAAATACAAATAGATGACTGGAGGAGGAGGAAATACAAATAGACAAATAGATGACTGGAGGAGGAGGAAATACAAATACGTGACTGGAGGAGGAGGAGGAGGAGAAAATACAAATACATGACGAGAGGAGGAGGAAATACAAATAGATGACTGGAGGAGGAGGAGGAAATACAAATACATGACGAGAGGAGGAGGAGGAAATACAAATACATGACTGGAGGAGGAAATACAAATAGATGAGAGGAGGAGGAGGAAATACAAATACGTGAAAGGAGGAGGAGGAAACACAAATCCCAGGCTGACAGTAAATGACACTCACAAAGGAGTGTCTGAGTATATAAAGCAGCTCTGAGCTGCTCTCCTCACTCTCCTCTGAGCTCAGAGACTCTGCTCTTCATCATGAAGCTGATTGGTCTGCTGCTGCTGGGTCTCGTCTCATTGGTGGAGGGGGAGGTCGTTACCTCCTTCGCTGCAACTTGTCCTGACTTCTTCATAAAGGACCAGAATAAAGGACCCGTCACTCCCACTGTACTGGGGTCAGCACCAAGGTTCCAGCAGATCTGCCAGAGGTACAAGAACCAGTACAGGTACGCCACTCTCTACGACACCGAGAACAGGATCCCTGTGTACTCTGCCTACGTCTATTCTGGTACGTCAAACGGACGATCGCACGTGGCTGATCGAGCCTCAGGTGGGTTTGTCACCATGTCTGCTAATTTTGTTTCCTGCTTTATCTTGTTAGTGCAGAACTAAGCAAAGCGCTGTAGAATGTATCTGAGCTTTCTGACTCTCTGCTGCCCTCTGCTGTCTCCAATCTCAACTGCAGCTTGATAACGTGAACGGGGGGGCAGAGATGACCACTGAAGGACAAGCAGGCGGACCAGTGGGCCAACGTCAGGCTGTTAACCAGGACTATGCAAGCTCAGGTTACAACAGGGGACACGTGTACCCCAAATGCCAAAACTGTAATCAGGACCAGACCGAGTCAACCTACACCCTGACCAACGCTGCTCCACAGACAGGAGAGGACAACATACAGTGGTTCAGCCAGGTGGAGAATAAAGTAGCACAGAGTATTAAGGCAGTGTGTAGCTCAAACACAACCCGTGTGGTGACTGGGGTCATTCCAGGGAACAACAAAGTGAAAGGTAGAGTGAATGTTCCCAGTTATTACTGGACAGCTTTCTGCTGTACAGACAGGAACAACAAGAAATCATTCACCTCAGAGGGCTACATGCTGCAGATGGCTGGAGGGGGGACTGCAAGGGCTACACATTATCCAGCAGGTAAACTAGGTCAGCTGAATAAAGCTATCACAGGAAAGTACAAACTTCAGTTTCAGGTGTTTGGAATGATTCCAGGCTGTTCTTAAAGCAACACACACATACAGGCGTCTGACAGTAGAGGTTGTGGTGGTGTATGTAACCTTTCTAATAAGAGTGAAAGAGGGTAACAGGCCTCCTGCAGGAAACTACAGAGAGCTGCTTTACAAAGTCCATGATTAATGTTACTCAGAGCGACCTTTGATAGAGAAATGTAAGAGTTCTTTAAGCTTTAGATGGTTGATTTAAAGTGTTTGTTTAGCCAGAAAACATGTTGATCTGTTTAATAAAAGGTAATCTGACCTCCTGGAGGTTCAAACGGTGAAATTTAAGACTAGATCATTCAAACAATAGAAAACCAATGTGGCCACACAGTTTTACAGTCAGAGCCAGAGAGGCTGCGGTCAGCCAACATCGAGGAGGAGAAATGAGGATTATAAAAGTTTGTGAACTGTGCATCACTTCCTGTGAGCCTGCTGAAACTGGGCTTGTTGTTCTTGTAACAGTGTAAAAGTCTTTCCAGAACTGCTGTCTGTCTTACAAAGGGTTTATGATGGAGTGTGTTCAGCTGTCTCTTCAGCACCTGTCTCCTGGATCAGAGCTGGAAACATGCAGCAGAAACCAGAGTCAGAGCTCGAGCTCATTGGTTTGCCCTCCTCCTTTCACAATAATATAGATTTAAAGCTGTTTCATTTGCTGCAACACATTTACTATAATAAATGTTTCATTTCTCACCAAGTTCTGTCTGAGAGGATTTCTTTAAAGCAGGAAGAGAGCTGCTGCTGAATATGTCTGACTGACTTTAACTATTAATAATCTAAATAAATATCAGAGTCACAGTCGTCTGTATGAAGTGTAAAGAGATGAGCTCAGCCTGCTGCTGAATATGTCTGACTGACTTTAACTATTAATAATCTAAATAAATATCAGAGTCACAGTCGTCTGTATGAAGTGTAAAGAGATGAGCTCAGCCTGCTGCTGAATATGTCTGACTGACTTTAACTATTAATAATCTAAATAAATATCAGAGTCACAGTCGTCTGTATGAAGTGTAAAGAGATGAGCTCAGCCTGCTGCTGCTGAATATGTCTGACTGACTTTAACTATTAATAATCTAAATAAATATCAGAGTCACAGTCGTCTGTATGAAGTGTAAAGAGATGAGCTCAGCCTGCTGCTGCTGAATATGTCTGACTGACTTTAACTATTAATAATCTAAATAAATATCAGAGTCACAGTCGTCTGTATGAAGTGTAAAGAGATGAGCTCAGTCTGCTGCTGAATATGTCTGACTGACTTTAACTATTAATAATCTAAATAAATATCAGAGTCACAGTCGTCTGTATGAAGTGTAAAGAGATGAGCTCAGCCTGCTGCTGAATATGTCTGACTGACTTTAACTATTAATAATCTAAATAAATATCAGAGTCACAGTCGTCTGTATGAAGTGTAAAGAGATGAGCTCAGTCTGCTGCTGAATATGTCTGACTGACTTTAACTATTAATAATCTAAATAAATATCAGAGTCACAGTCGTCTGTATGAAGTGTAAAGAGATGAGCTCAGTCTGCTGCTGAATATGTCTGACTGACTTTAACTATTAATAATCTAAATAAATATCAGAGTCACAGTCGCCTGTATGAAGTGTAAAGAGATGAGCTCAGCCTGCTGCTGAATATGTCTGACTGACTTTAACTATTAATAATCTAAATAAATATCAGAGTCACAGTCGTCTGTATGAAGTGTAAAGAGATGAGCTCAGTCTGCTGCTGAATATGTCTGACTGACTTTAACTATTAATAATCTAAATAAATATCAGAGTCACAGTCGTCTGTATGAAGTGTAAAGAGATGAGCTCAGCCTGCTGCTGAATATGTCTGACTGACTTTAACTATTAATAATCTAAATAAATATCAGAGTCACAGTCGTCTGTATGAAGTGTAAAGAGATGAGCTCAGTCTGCTGCTGAATATGTCTGACTGACTTTAACTATTAATAATCTAAATAAATATCAGAGTCACAGTCGCCTGTATGAAGTGTAAAGAGATGAGCTCAGTCTGCTGCTGAATATGTCTGACTGACTTTAACTATTAATAATCTAAATAAATATCAGAGTCACAGTCGTCTGTATGAAGTGTAAAGAGATGAGCTCAGCCTGCTGCTGAATATGTCTGACTGACTTTAACTATTAATAATCTAAATAAATATCAGAGTCACAGTCGTCTGTATGAAGTGTAAAGAGATGAGCTCAGTCTGCTGCTGAATATGTCTGACTGACTTTAACTATTAATAATCTAAATAAATATCAGAGTCACAGTCGTCTGTATGAAGTGTAAAGAGATGAGCTCAGCCTGCTGCTGCTGAATATGTCTGACTGACTTTAACTATTAATAATCTAAATAAATATCAGAGTCACAGTCGTCTGTATGAAGTGTAAAGAGATGAGCTCAGCCTGCTGCTGCTGAATATGTCTGACTGACTTTAACTATTAATAATCTAAATAAATATCAGAGTCACAGTCGTCTGTATGAAGTGTAAAGAGATGAGCTCAGCCTGCTGCTGCTGAATATGTCTGACTGACTTTAACTATTAATAATCTAAATAAATATCAGAGTCACAGTCGTCTGTATGAAGTGTAAAGAGATGAGCTCAGCCTGCTGCTGCTGAATATGTCTGACTGACTTTAACTATTAATAATCTAAATAAATATCAGAGTCACAGTCGTCTGTATGAAGTGTAAAGAGATGAGCTCAGCCTGCTGCTGAATATGTCTGACTGACTTTAACTATTAATAATCTAAATAAATATCAGAGTCACAGTCGTCTGTATGAAGTGTAAAGAGATGAGCTCAGCCTGCTGCTGCTGAATATGTCTGACTGACTTTAACTATTAATAATCTAAATAAATATCAGAGTCACAGTCGTCTGTATGAAGTGTAAAGAGATGAGCTCAGTCTGCTGCTGCTGAATATGTCTGACTGACTTTAACTATTAATAATCTAAATAAATATCAGAGTCACAGTCGTCTGTATGAAGTGTAAAGAGATGAGCTCAGTCTGCTGCTGAATATGTCTGACTGACTTTAACTATTAATAATCTAAATAAATATCAGAGTCACAGTCGTCTGTATGAAGTGTAAAGAGATGAGCTCAGTCTGCTGCTGAATATGTCTGACTGACTTTAACTATTAATAATCTAAATAAATATCAGAGTCACAGTCGTCTGTATGAAGTGTAAAGAGATGAGCTCAGCCTGCTGCTGAATATGTCTGACTGACTTTAACTATTAATAATCTAAATAAATATCAGAGTCACAGTCGTCTGTATGAAGTGTAAAGAGATGAGCTCAGTCTGCTGCTGAATATGTCTGACTGACTTTAACTATTAATAATCTAAATAAATATCAGAGTCACAGTCGTCTGTATGAAGTGTAAAGAGATGAGCTCAGCCTGCTGCTGCTGAATATGTCTGACTGACTTTAACTATTAATAATCTAAATAAATATCAGAGTCACAGTCGTCTGTATGAAGTGTAAAGAGATGAGCTCAGTCTGCTGCTGCTGAATATGTCTGACTGACTTTAACTATTAATAATCTAAATAAATATCAGAGTCACAGTCGTCTGTATGAAGTGTAAAGAGATGAGCTCAGCCTGCTGCTGCTGAATATGTCTGACTGACTTTAACTATTAATAATCTAAATAAATATCAGAGTCACAGTCGTCTGTATGAAGTGTAAAGAGATGAGCTCAGCCTGCTGCTGCTGAATATGTCTGACTGACTTTAACTATTAATAATCTAAATAAATATCAGAGTCACAGTCGTCTGTATGAAGTGTAAAGAGATGAGCTCAGTCTGCTGCTGCTGAATATGTCTGACTGACTTTAACTATTAATAATCTAAATAAATATCAGAGTCACAGTCGTCTGTATGAAGTGTAAAGAGATGAGCTCAGCCTGCTGCTGCTGAATATGTCTGACTGACTTTAACTATTAATAATCTAAATAAATATCAGAGTCACAGTCGTCTGTATGAAGTGTAAAGAGATGAGCTCAGCCTGCTGCTGCTGAATATGTCTGACTGACTTTAACTATTAATAATCTAAATAAATATCAGAGTCACAGTCGTCTGTATGAAGTGTAAAGAGATGAGCTCAGCCTGCTGCTGCTGAATATGTCTGACTGACTTTAACTATTAATAATCTAAATAAATATCAGAGTCACAGTCGCCTGTATGAAGTGTAAAGAGATGAGCTCAGCCTGCTGCTGAATATGTCTGACTGACTTTAACTATTAATAATCTAAATAAATATCAGAGTCACAGTCGTCTGTATGAAGTGTAAAGAGATGAGCTCAGTCTGCACAGGTGAGTCTTTATTATCAGGTACAGGTGCACTTCTTATCAGTTACACATCCCACCACTTGTACTGTAAACAGCCTGTATGTGTGTGTTGCTTTAAGAACAGCCTGGAATCGTCCCAAACACTTGGACTTTCGTCCCCTTTGGCAGGCCGTACAGGCCTGTGAGAGCTTCATTGAGTCCAGGTAAAGAGTAAGTTGCAGGGTTTGCTGTCCCCCCTCCAGTCATCTGCAGCATGTAGCCCTCTGAGATGAATGAATCCTGGTTGTCCATGTCTCTGCAGCAGAAAGCTGTCCAGTAGTGGCTGGGAACATTGACTCTGCGCTTCATGTTGATGTTCCCTGGAATGACCCCAGTCACCACATGTGCTGTGTTTGAGCTACACACTGCAGTGATACTCTGATCGACTATCCTCTCCACCTTGTTGAACCACCGTCTGTTGTCCTCTCCTGTCTGTGGAGCAGCGTTGGTCAGGGTGTAGGTTGACTCGGTCTGGTCCTGATCACAGTTTTGGCATTTGGGGTACACATGTCCCCTGTTGTAACCTGAGCTTGCATAGTCCTGGTTAACAGCCTGACGTTGGCCCACGTTTCTGCCTGCTTCAGTGGTCATCTCTGGCAGGTTGATGCCATCGAGCTGCAGTTCATATTGGAGACAGCAGAGGGCAGCAGAGAGTCAGAAACCTTAGATGCATTCTACAGCGCTTTGCTTTGCTCAGTTCTGCACTAACAGGATAAAGCAGGAAACAAAATTAACAGACATGGTGACAAACCCACCTGAGGCTCGATCAGCCATGTGCGATCGTCCGTTTGGGCGTACCCAGAATAGACGTAGGCAGAGTACACAGGGATCCTGTTCACGGTGTCGTAGAGAGTGGCGTACCTGTACTGGTTCTTGTACCTCTGGCAGATCTGCTGGTACCTTGGTGCTGACCCCAGTACAGTGGGAGAAACGGGTCTGTTATTCTGGTCCTTTATGAAGAAGCCAGGACAAGTTGCAGCGAAGGAGGTAACGACCTCCCCCTCCACCAATGAGACGAGACCCAGCAGCAGCAGCAGACCAATCAGCTTCATGATGAAGAGCAGAGTCTCTGAGCTCAGAGGAGAGTGAGGAGAGCAGCTCAGAGCTGCTTTATATACTCACACACACTCTGAGTTCAAATGAGCTTTATTGGCATGAATGTGTAAGGCAAGGCAAGTTTATTTATATAGCACATTTCAACAACAAGGCAATTCAAAGTGCTTTACACAAAACATAAAAGCAACAGGGAAAAACAATAAAAACATTTGAAAGCAACATAAAATATAATAAAAAGCTAAAAACAAAGAAAAGAAAACAGGACAGTAAAAGTTACAGTGCAGTGTAAGTTATCAATAAAAAGAAAAATCTTAAATATTTAATTAAAAGCAGTGGTAAAAAGAAAGGTCTTCAGTCTTGATTTAAAAGAACTGACAGTTTCAGCAGACCTGCAGTTATCTGGGAGTTTGTTCCAAATATACGGAGCATAATAACTGAATGCTGCTTCTCCTTGTTTAGTTTTGACTCTGGGGACAGAAAGCAGACCTGATCCCAGACGACCTGAGAGGTCTGGATGGTTCATAACGAAGCAGAAGATCAGAAATATATTTTGGCCCTAAACCATTTAGTGCTTTGTAAACTAACAGCAGGATTTTGAAATCAATTCTTTGACATACAGGAAGCCAATGTAAAGACCTCAGAACTGGAGTGATGTGATCCACCTTTTGGTCTTAGTGAGGACTTCGAGCAGCAGCGTTCTGAATCAGCTGCAGCTGTCTGATGGATTTCTTAGGGAGCCCTGTAAGGACACTGTTACAGTAGTCAAGTCGACTGAAGATAAATGCATGGATAAGCTTTTCCAGGTCCTGCTGAGACATAAGGCCTCTTATCCTTGAGATATTCTTCAGGTGATAGTAGGCTGACTTTGTAATTGTCTTAATATGGCTCCTCAAATTCAGGTCTGAGTCCAGGACTACACCAAGATTTCTGGCTTGGTCCGTGGTTCTTAACATTACAGATTGAAGTCGAGCACTGACTTTCAATCGTTCCTCCCTGCTCCAAAACAATAACTTCAGTCTTATCTTTGTTTAACTGGAGAAAATTCTGGCACATCCAGTCGTTGACCTGCTCAATACAGTTACTCAGCGCCTGTATGGGATCATAGTCTCCTGGTGAAATGGTTATGTAAATCTGTGTGTCATCTGCATAATTATGGTAACATATTTTGTTGTTTTTCATAATCTGAGCCAGTGGAAGCATGTAAATGTTAAACAAAAGAGGTCCCAGAATGGAGCCTTGGGGAACTCCACATGTCATTTTTGTCAGCTCAGATGTGTAGTTACCTATAGACACAAAGTAATCCCTGTCCTTTAAGTAGGATTCAAACCAGTTTAGTACTGTGCCAGAAAGTCCAACCCAGTTTTCAAGTCTGTCTAGTAATATGTTGTGGTCTACCGTGTCGAATGCAGCACTGAGATCCAATAATACTAAGACTGAAATTCTGCCACTGTCAGTGTTTAAATGGATGTCATTGAAGACCTTAACTAGAGCCGTCTCAGTGCTGTGGTGTGGTCGAAAACCTGACTGGAAGACATCAAAACAGTTATTTAGTGCCATGAAAGCACTAAGCTGTTGAAAAACAGCCTTTTCAATTATTTTACTTAAAAATGGGAGATTTGATATGGGCCTGTAATTGTTCATTAGTGAACTGTCTAGATTGCTCTTTTTTAAGAGTGGCTTAATGACTGCAGTTTTCAGGGCCTGTGGGAAAAAACAACAATATCGCCAGAGCATCATACAAACTACATCAGAACAATCAACCCCACACATTTCATTAAACAAGTAATTAAAGCTAAAGTAATTAAAGCGTACGTGTTTGTGTTAAACAAAAATTTAAATATATTAAAAATTTAAATAATTAAATGAAACACTAACGTGTTGTATGTATTAATAGACAAAAAACTTTGATTAAAAAATAATACATTTAAAAAAGAAATCGGTATCAATTGTAAAATGAAGAGAAATGTTGAGGCCAAGGTAAGTATAGTTTTTTGTATGTTGTAATTTAGTGGTGTCTAAATAGAAATTGTGTGAAATCTGATTTCTGTGTTGTTTCTGAAAGATCATTATCTTAGGGTGCTTTCACACCTGGATTGATTTGTTTTGTTCCGAAACAATTAAAACCTCACTCGTGTTCACGTTGCACTGTTGTAAAGCGTCCAAATCGCTCACCCTTCCAGGGCTTTCCTTACGTCATTACGTCACTACCTCATGCGTGCAGGTCGCGCATCCCATTGGGGGACATCTCCATGACAACAGTAACACAAAATGAATCGCAGGTGGACTTCGCGTTGCAAAAAGGTGAAATAGATGTTTGGTCGGAACAACACAATCTCTCGGATGTTGCACACCACACATAAAAACACTGGTCTGCAAGAGGGTCAGTGATAAAATGAAAGAGAGGGGTTGTGAACGCTCCGTAGAGCGGCGTCGCACGAAGTTAAAAAACTCAGACAGCAGCAGGCTACATAATACAACAACAACAACACACCGCAGCAAAATACGCTGCTGAAGCTGTTAAAAAGCGATCTTTTAGCGTCGGTTGCCAGGCAACACATTGATTTGTTCCGGTTCGTGGGTCGGTCTCACTACAAACGAACCGCTCCAGGGTTCGTATGGAATCGAGCAGAGACCACCTCTTCTAGGCGTCTCGGCTCGGTTGTTATGTTCCGATTCAGAGTGCGATTGTTGTGTTCTCATATAATCAATCGAACCGGGCCAAAAGGGAAACGCCCACTTGTTTCGGAACATCTCCAAGCGATCCAGGTGTGAAAGCACCCTTAGTCTTTGCTGTGTTTACTGTCAGGGCCCAGGTCTGACAGAATCTCTGCAGGAGGTTAAGGTGCTGCTGCAAACCTTCTTTAGTAGGTGAGAGCAACACTAAGTCATCTGCATACAGCAGACCTCTGATCTCTGTGTCGTTCAGGAGGAGTCCAGGTGCCGTGGAACTCTCTAATTGGTTTGCTAATTCATTGATATATAGATTGAAGAGAATTGGACTTAGATTGCATCCCTGCCTCACTCCCCGGCCCTGGGAGAAGAATGCTGTTTGTTTGTTTCCAATCTTTATGGCACATTCACTTTTTGTATACATGTTTTTAATCAAGTCATATGTTTTTCCTCCAATGCCACTTTCAAGTAGCCTAAAGAAAAGGCCCTCGTGCCAGATGGAATCAACAAAGCAGGCATATACTTTTCTTTTCTTAATATTTAGTTCTTGATCAATTAGAGTCTGGAGGGTAAAAATATGGTCAGTTGTGCGGCAATTTGGCAAAAAAACAATTTGGCATTTATGCAGAATATTGTGGTTATCAACAAAGTTGACAAGTCGTTTATTAATGATGTTGCAGAATATTTTTCCCAGGTTACTGGATACACATATTCCTCTGTAGTTATTTGGGTCATATTTATCTCCGGATTTATGGATTGGGGTTATTAAACCTTTGTTCCAGATGTCTGGAAAAGTTCCAGTTGTTAGAATAGTATTGAATAGTTTTAGTATAGCCAATCTGATTTTATGGTCTGAATATTTGATCATTTCATTTAGGATTCCATCAATACCACAAGCCTTTTTTCCTTTTAGGGACTGGATGGCTTCTGTTAATTCTTGTTCTGTTACAGGGTAATCTAGAGGGTTTTGGTTGTTTTTAATCACCGCCTCCAGAGTTTTCCATTTTGTGTATTTTGTGCTGATCATCATTTTTTGTAATATTACTGTATAGTTCACTAAAGTGATTAATCCAAGTATTTCCATCTTGGATTGCCAATTCATCCTGCTGGGTTTTGTTTAGGTTGTTCCATTTCTCCCAGAACTGGTTGGACTCTAAAGATTCCTCAGTTTCACAGAGCTGGTTCTTGCTGTGTTGTTCTTTCTTAGTTTTTAGGGTGTACTTGTATTGTTTCAGAGTGGCCTCATATTGACAGCGTATGCTGTGGTTATCTGGGTCCCTATGCTTTTCATTTGATCATTTCCTTAAAGTTTTCCTTAAATTTTTGCAATCAGTGTCAAACCATTTGTTATTGTTCATTTGTTGAGGTTTTGGTTTTGAGGCTTTCAAATTAGACAATGAAGCCAGATGATGAAATATTGAATTGATTTTGTCCACAGCCGAATTTACACCAGAATTATTCTGGGGAAATGTTTCTGTTAGAAATGAATGAGTTAAATCGTGGATGTTTTGATTTTCCAGTGCCTGAATTTCCCCCAAATTCTGGGTTCTAAAGAAGTTCTGTTACTCTTCTTAAAGCCCTTTCTCTAAAAACACATTTTCAGATTATACTTTACCTCTGAGACATATATATTTCATCAACATTTTAACAGTGTCTGTATTATGTGACAGCTAAACAGCTATAGGTGACAAAGTGCAGAAACAACATTTTGATTTTGGGACGGCTGACATTCACATCAGGACGGTTCAAACTGTGTTTCAGGACGCAGCTGAAAAGAGAAGCCCTGTCCTGCAGACTGTGGAATAAGAGACTGAAGGACATCCTTTTATTTCAGAAGACGCTCTGACAGAAGAAGGAGCTGATGCCAAACAGGAAACAAGGTTCAGTCTCACTAATTCTACAATAATATTAATACATTTTATTTGATGGCGCCTCTCATGGCGCTGGAGGTCACCTTAGAACATGAAGCGTTTGGACGAGTAGCAGTCGGTGAATAAGTTTGTTTGGGATAACTGCTAAAACTGCACTGCAGTAATCAAAGTGACTTCTGTTGAGTGTTGAGTTGGAGCAGGGCGAAGTCTGGAGATGTTTTGTAAAAAGGCAGTCTGGGATATGTTACTGACATGGCTCAGAGAGGTGCAGTCCAATATTACACCGAGGCTCTTAACCTGAGTGGAGACAGGTGTGGATGTTCCATTAACAGGGACTGAGCTGGTCTTGGTTTTGAACCCAGCAGCTCAGCCTTCAAAGAATGAAAATCTAACCCCTTTGGTGTTGCAGACTGTTGAGCAGGTCTCCAGGCCCTCAGACAGCTGAACGGAGATCCACGTGAAACGGTCCATGTGGCGTTGGACTTTCCTATCAGCTGCGTTTCTTAGAAACGTTATCTGTTCACAGGTGGACGACAGTTTAACTGTGTCCTTCTGTCCTGGAAAGGCTGCAGATGCAGACTTGAACAAATAAATGGATATCAGCAAACGTTGCCTTTGCTATTTATTGAAAGAAGACAGAGAGCCGGTCTGTAAAGGATTCTGCTGGGTCAGACGTCCACACCTGGGCCGGTGTCTCACGTCTGGCTGCTCCCTCACACCTCCGACGGGAAATTTGACAGATGTTCAAACACAGACCCTGACGTGTCCCAGTGGACTGTCACAAGCTGGGGAAGGGCAGAGTGAGTTACGCCTGTGTGTCGGCACTGAGGGCATATTTAACTGATAAATCAAGTTAATATTAGGGCCGGGACTTTAACGCGTTAATTAAGATTAATTAACTACGGGACTTTAACGCGTTAATTAAGATTAATTAACTACGGGACTTTAACGCGTTAATTAAGATTAATTACGCAAAAAATAAATAACATAATTTTAACCACACTTATTTTTGCACCGTGAGCGTTTTTTCAATGAATGAGTTTCGACGGACCGATTATACTGGAGCACCAACTAGCGTTCGACGGCCCAATCCCAATCTCCACCCTCACAGACTTTGAAGCCTTCCGGTAAATCCGTGAGGGCTTAGGGCTGTCCCACTGTCAAATCGTCAAGTGCTTGAGGGCTCTCGCGGACATTTTGAGCCCTTTTAGACCCTTTCCGTGAAGTCCGCATTTCTGCAGACTTTGGCTGAGGAAAAGCCCACAGTTCATAGCGGGATGGCGTGAAACACGGGGTTACCAGGGGAAGCCGGGCGAGAGAAAAATCACGGCAAATACGCCTATACAGGAGAAGAAGAAGAAACTATAAACAAACAAGCATTGACACCAACGCTGATGTTAACATTGTTAGAATTTTTCTGAACTTAAGAAGGTGCATAGAACACATAAAGTCAGAGGAATACACCTTATTAGCCTACACACTTTGTTTATTCAACTATTTATTTTAGTTTTTGCTTAATGATGCTGTTTTGACCAACAATAGTGTCGGCCTATTCATGATTATTGACAAATATATTGACATTTAACTCCCCTCCACTCTGTAGAGTGGATGTCACTATAAGAGCCTGCAGGACTTCATTAATCAGGCAAAAGCATAAAATAAAAAGTGTGCAACGTTTTTCAGCGTTGTCAAGGTAACGTGATAAAGTGGGAAAGAGGCGGTCCAAGTGGCGTCAGTAAAGTCTGTGAGGGTTCAGGGCTTAGGGTTTAGGGGGTCCTTGGGATTGGGCCACGAGTTGTGTGCAAGCTATGCAACAAGGAATTTGCATATCACCGCAGCATCATCGAGCCTCAAATATCACCTCAACGCTAAAACATATAGGAGTTAAGCGTGGACGTTAGCCCGACTCAGAGTAAAGTTACAAGGACCCACACCCAACCCACACTCCACCAGATGACTGGTTTCAGGTATACTAAAAATCCATGTGAAAAAAATTACTTCTCACCGTTCTCAGGTCAAATATTTATATGCAATTAAAATGTGATTAATTTCGATTAATTAATTACAAAGCCTCTAATTAATTAGATTAATTTTTTTTAATCGAGTCCCGGCCCTAGTTAATATCTTAAACACTCACAGAGGACATGTTGGGGAGTTTGGTGAAAACAATTTAATGTGTCTAATTGACTACGTATGGGCTTTGAATATATTAACTAATTCTGAAATAATGCTGCAGTCAGATAACGTGAAGTTTTAAATAAGTGGGCGTCTGCCATATCAGCTGTTTACAGACTGGAATATTTGTAGGAGTTGTGAATCTGTAGCACTGAATGTTCCAAGTGATTCTCAAAAACACAAGAGCAAGAAAAGATAAGATGAAACTTTATTAATCTGCCATCGGGGAAATGTGTCGACACAGCAGCCCAGAGGAATACGGAAGAACAGATGCAGGACTGTAGAATATTAACACACTATTTACACTGTACAGATTATTTACGACCAGATAAATGTCTCAGATATAAAAAAAATCTGTCAGTCCGCTGCTGTGGTGGAACAAAGGAGCCTCCAAAGTAATGAACGTTATATTTTTCTATTAATATCCTCTGTTGAAATACAAACAACAATGATAATTAGTGCAAAATATAGAAATGTTTGCCACTCGAGTGCAGATTCTTCAATTTACAGGATGCACTTTAATGCAACATGTCGTCCTTATCAGCACTCACACTCTCTACTGTAAAACCATTTGGAAGTGTAGACTGTGTCTCTGTGAGACAGTTACATGGACAGAGGGGACAGAGGGACAAAGACAGGGAGGAAGGAGAAGAACAAGCAGTGAAGGAAAGATTTACAGAATGAAAGAGAAGCAAACTCTTCAGTAGTTAAAAGGCTGCACAGCAGAATGAAGTGAGTCCAGAAAATCAGGCTCTCCATAGTCCGCCCAAAACCCTCTCTGTCCTCCCTTTACAGGACGTCCTCGTCCAGTCAGTAAAAGGAAGAACTCTGAGAACTTCGTCCTGTTCCTCACATGTTGGCCACCGAGTCCAAGGACACCCAGTCCTCAAATAGCAGGAAGACATTTGGGTTCTAGTGTTTCAGGAGTCAGAATTATCTTTAAAGTACAGTGTCCTGAAAAAGGGCCGGGTCTCTTTTTGCTGGAATGATGAGCCAAATACACAATAAATCTGATGGGTTTCTATTCCCAGCATTAATAAAGTAAAGTCAAGGGTTTAAGGCAGGTGGTGTTATACGAAACACAGGAATCACTTTCCTACTTGTCCTTTGCTTATTGCATCTGATCTGTGATTAAACCCTTCATGAAGTAGCCACATTAACGTTACCACAAAACAGCTGCCATAAACTAGTTTACACTCAGATTCAATTCAAATCAGCATTATTGGCATCAATGTATGACAACAGTAGTGCCAAAGCTACATATAAATTATATATATATATAAAAGTTGTTTGTGTAAAAAATTTAAAAAATAAATTTAAATAAATAAATAAATATTAGTTAGACAAAAAAAGAATTAATAAAAAAAAATCTGTCTCAAATGTGAAATGTAAAACAAAACAATCACTAAAATATCAAATAATCAAAATAATAATAATTTTAAAATCTGTACAATTATTTATCAGTCTGAGGTTCCACTGTTTGTCCTCAGTTCATTGCATGTGGAGACATATTTTGCAGCAATTATTTCACATTTCAAATTCACTCACTCTCCCTCCCTCCCCTCTCTCTCTCTCTCTCTCTCTCTCTCTCTCTCTCTCTCACACACACACACACACATACTTGTTTTGTTACTTGTGAGGACCATGACTCTATAGCACGTTGTGAGGACCATGACTCTATAGCACGTTGTGAGGACCATGACTCTATAGCACGTTGTGAGGACCATGACTCTATAGCCCGTTGTGAGGACCCCCAATTGTGATAAATTTAGGAGGATGAAAAAGATTTTTTTAGTAGAAAACCAGAAAATGACTTCAAATGTTTACACACACGATGCTCACACAACTGGTGATGTTGGTGGGGGTTGTGAGGACTGGACGGTTGCTAGGCAGTTTTAAATAGTCATCATAGTTGTTGAACCTGTGAGACCAAAGAACATTTGTACATATTTATCTCAATCAAGCTTATTAAAGCCTTAAATCTGGTTATATTGTATATTTATGATGCTTTATATTATTTTATTTTAATATATTATTATTTGGCAGGGACCTTGTGGTTAATGCAGTTCAAATAGCACATGCCTACAGCCAGGGTGCTTCGGTCTATGGAGTAGGTGCTTACTCGGGTATTTCCAAGTAGTGCTTAGGGTGTACAAGGTGGGGTCCTTTAGTGGCAACAAACAAGCTCCCCACTTCTCTGGTCATTCTAATCCAAAATTCAATACCTTTAAAGACTTTTTAAATATATTGTTAGAGCACTGTGGCACTGCTGTAACCTCTTAATTCAGCCACACAAAAGGGTTATTAAAATGTAATATTTATATTTTTAAAGATTAAACTGTCTCCTGTAACAGCCCATATAAGCCTACTGTTTTCTGTGTGAAGGACTGGACAGATTTTCTATTGTCCTACAAAGCAAAGCATAACATTATTACAAGTCATGTGAAACACAGGAGGATTTTGTGTTTTAATTGGTTCAAATTAGATAACGTTAGCTTCCACGCTAACGCCGACCAGTTGCTAGCTGCTTCACATAATTGTATTTCATTTTCAGGCTTAAATATTTGAAGGATATTCTGTTACTATATGAAAGCTCCTTGCTAGAAGCCAACATAATATAATAGTATAATATTCATACACTGTAAACTCTGAAAAGATGCTCTGTACTACGAGAGGAAATGCAATGTAACAAAGATTCAACATTTCAAACCTCAATTTTCAGCTTTCAGCTTTTTTTTCTTCACACATTCAGACACCAGTTTTCAGATCAAGGTTTCAAACCTGGAAAACAAACCAATAACCTGGGAGAGCCGTGACAAAGTCACTAATCAAAGTTAAATAAAAACCTAAAGGTTGGAAAGCAATGAGAAAGAGAGAGACAGCCGACACAGTCGCAGTGAAATGAAAGTGATAAAAATCCACCGAATGCTGAAAGGTTGGAAAATGATGAGAAAAGAGAGACGGCCAAATATTTGGGACTTTCCCAGATCCAGATCAGCAGGAAAGAGAGCCAGGAGATTATGTAACGCTCAGAGCTGTAAAAGGAGGTCCAAAGGAGGTGAAAGTCGGTCGGTACATGGCTTCATGTCGACTCGGGTCTCTGTTCTGGGAACAGAACGGGTCTGCATCGAGCTCTGCCTGGAGTCTGTTTCTGTCGGTAAATAAAGTGTTAAAGTTCAAGCTTTCTTACCTGGTCCAAGTCTTGAATTTTTTTACAGACAGAAACTCTCAAACAACATACTGTTTGCAGAGATTTGATTTTTTAACACTTTGCTGCAAATCTTAAATCTGCAAAACTTTTTTTGTAAGCTTCTGAGTTTTCAGACACTTTAGTTTCAGTTTTGAGACATGACAGGATATTTATCCAAACCATACAAAGTCTTTGGGCAAACAGGATTTTCACAATAAAACAATAATTTCAAAAATGAAGACCTTGTTAAAGGGCGAGTAAGCGTCTTTAAAACTTTGTAATGGTGTTTCTCCTCTTGACCTGAACCCCACAGATTCTCTATGTGAGTCGGCTGGCCAAGCACAGCAACACCATGGTCAGCAAACCAGCTCCTCGTGGATTTGGCCCTGTGGGCCAAGTCCTGCTGGAAAAGGAAACCAGTACCTCCATAAAGCTGGTCAGCAGATGAAGTCTCCAAAGTCTCCTGGTAGACGCTGCTTTGATTCTGGACTTGAGGAAACCCAGTGGACCAACATCTGCAGAGGACATGACACCCCACTGGACTTCTGGTCCTCTGCACTCATCCTGCAGACTCTGGGACCTGGTTTTCATCTGAAAAGAGGACTTTGGACCACTGAGCACTGATCCAGTTCTGTTTCTCCTCAGCACAGGTGAGGCTCTTCTGACGCTTGTGGTCAACGAGTGTCTTCTGGACGACCGTCGGGTCAGAAGTCGTCCCCGTGGCTGGTGTGTTTACTGAAGACGGCATTTCTTAAAACCAAGAACACAAAGTGCAGACTTGTGTTGGACGTTCTTACTAGTCGTTCTTGGAAGAATGAAGTTCTTCCCCCAGCTCAGAGGCAGCATTGTGACAGGAGCTCAGCATCAGGTTTAAACCATGTAGGTTTTAACTTCACGAGGTTTATACCAACACGTTCTCACCCCGACTCGTCATCTACTGACTCATGGTCGAGGCCCTTTGGCGTCGCCGTTTTAACGACCTTTTCCATGATTTGTTGGCGTTTAGGGCTCCGCGGTCAAGTTTTAAACACTTAGCAACAACAAATATACAACTTCCTGTAAAGTTATCAGTTCCAATAAATATGCTACATCCGGTTAGACTTTCAAAATAAAATGCTGGTGATTCCAAACATCACCATTTTAAAACGGCACGTTATTAAAGTCGTGACACGTTGCAGTTTGGTTTAGGCACGGGAAGTACTCGGATGAGGTTTGGAAAAGATCCTGGTTTGGGTTAAATAACTACGTACGCCAGTTAACACGTAACGTCACTAACGTCAATTTACTAAATAAAAACGTTGACTTTGTGTTTCACACGGGACACGAACCCCGGTCTCCTGGTTCAAAGTCGGGGTTCTGGCCCTCCATCCACCCCAAGTACCTCCTTAGTCTTTCCTGTTAAATATCATATACCTGACGCCACAGGGCTTCCCTCACTGCGCTGAACTTTGGTGCTATAGGGATCCGCAGTGAGACCGGGTTGCCAGCACAGAGGCCACCTGCAGAGCTCTAATAGAACCACCAGGCTCCATCCCCCAAATCAGAAGAGTCCAGAATCTAACTTGGTTTATTGGGACAAAAATAAGGATTAATAAAACCAAGTACTGTTACCACAACTGTACACTAACAATGACATGTCTAATATGATGATGATAACAATAATAACAATAATAATAATAACAATAATATAGTATATAATATATTATTATCCCATATATTATAATATTAACAATAATAAGGCATTGACAGTCCCCTTTCATACTACTTCTGTTTATTTTTTAAGTTCACAATACCATTTTTTCCCGTACGTCACAATGTTCCCGCACATCACAATGTTTCCGTACATCACAATGTTTCCGTACATCAGGAGCCAGATGTCTTTAGGTTAAAGGTAAAACGTTAAGAACACAATCTTAACCGTTGTTGCCAAAGTGCGAACTTGTGTGTTGGGACAGTCCTCGGTCCAAGAAAGGTGAGGGTTCACATGAGTACAGATGGAGAAAGGGCCCACAGTGTGCAGCCCTGTGAGAGGCTGCTGGCCCTTTAAGAGAGGAAGAGGATGAGCCCCCCCCCCCAACCCCTTCCTCCTCCAGCACATTGTTCTGCGGCTGCCGGCGAGCAGCAGCTTCCCCCTGCTGCTACAGGATCACACTGACACACGGTTGGACAGACGGGTCTCTGGACTCTGGTCTCAGGTCTCTGGACTGAGGCCTCTGGTCTGGACGGTAGCCGGTTGTAGTAACGGACTCTGTCTTTGTGTTAATCAGAATCAGCGGGGCGGTGACTGATGGATCCACCGGCTGAAGCTTAAGAGGAGACAAAGACAGAAGAGGACAGGCAGGAAGACAGGCAGGAAGACAGACAGACGGACGGTCAGAGAGACGCTATGATCGGAGGCGGGCGCCGCTGGACCGGCAGCCTCGAGCTGAGGTGAGTGACAGAACAAAGAGGACCCTCTCTCTCTTTCATCCCACTGATGCTCCCACTGCTGTCGTCATGGCAACCATATCACAGTCTGAGGTCATGAGGAAGAGAGGGGAGGGGAGGGGGGCGAGGAGAGAGGAGACGAGGAGACGAGGAGGAGGTGGAAGAGGAGGAGGTGTTGTCTCCCCCCTCCAGATCAAATCTTAATCTGGATCTAACATGTTCTATCAGGAGACTCACCGCTAGTCGTTCTGTTGATCAGCTGATCGTTTAGCTTCCTGTGGACACAAACGTGTAAACATGTGACACCACAGGGCGGCGTGGTGACCTCAGAACGACGAGGTCCCGGTCTTTCTATGTGGAGTCTCCCTGTCTCCAGGTTCCCCCACCATCAAAATACAGTAGAGTACAATAGAACTTTATTGTTCAGCTGATGGTTAGAAAATCTTCTTTGTCTCACAAGACCTATAAAACCATCACTAAACATCTGTAGACTTAAAAACATATAAGAACCTCACATTCCCTCACATCAGTACCACTGATCATGGCTACACGTGGGCTACGATCTATGGTATGTGGCTACACATGGGCTACAGTCTACGGTAAGCAGCTCAGATCTGATGTAGTGCCGCTGTACAGCAGCTGCCCCCTGCTCGCACTACTGAGGATTCAATGAGTTCAATGCCTCGTACCGTCGACCGTAGCCCACGTGTAGCCACGTACTGTACACCATGTAGCGGAGTCTGTTACACACGTGTAGCCATAGACCGTAGCCCACGTATAGCTGCGTACTGTAGTCCACGTGTGGCCATGTACCGTAGACCGTAGCCCACATGTAGCCTACTCCGTAGCTTGACACACACCACCCCAAAAATGGAACCACATGTCACAATAATGCATTATGGTCTCCTGGGCGATGGTCCAGTTTCTGACCTGACCACCTTCTTACTCTCTGACTTTTTTGTTCCTCTTAGTGTTGAATAGTGTCTCTAAAGGCTTCATGAGCGTACTGGACACTGAAGGACAAAGCGTCCAAATGTGACGCTGTCAGCTGCAGCATAGACTGGACATAGAAGTATAACGTGGCCTTTAGCCCGACGATGTTATGTTGGACTTGTTGGACTTTAAACTACAGGCCCTGGTTCAGTCTGATCCTGATTAAAATGTCACTAAATGTATTGAAGTCTGTTCTGACTCACTTCATCATAAACCTCCGATGACCCACAGCAGAGACACGTTATCCTGTAGATTATGATTTTTGAGCCTCGGTTCTCAGAATAAAGAAGAAGAAGTAACAATGTAACAAGAGGAGCTGTAATTTATTTTCATATCGTTAGAAGCTCTACGTTAAATATTCCAGATTTAATCCTGAACGCTGCAAACACTCTGACGTGTTGTTGTTAAAAATGCAGCCTGCAGGGGGCGCTGCACAGGTTCACACTGACTGTCTTCACTCTCTCTCTCTGTCTGTGGCCTCGGAGCTCTCTCGACCGCCTGCTGAGTACAAAGCCTGCGCGTGTGTGTGTGTGACATCAGTGAAACCATCTGTCAATCAGAGGCTGGGGGGCGGGGCTTCTGCTGTCAGAAATAATCTGCAAAGAGCTCAAATCTGTTTTCATGTTTTCACGCAAATCAGCGTTCTGACGGGAAACACACACACACACACACACACACACACACACACAGAAACACACGCGCGCACACACAGTGCTGCTTTTGTCTGTCCGGGTGTTTCTGTGTGTTTGTGTGTGTGTGTGTGTGTGTGTATGTGTGTGTGTGTGTGTGTGTGTCCTACTTTCTGCTCTTTGTTTGACGGCTTCATTGAAAAGACACAAAGACACAAAGACAATATGAAGACAAGAGCGAGAAAGAAGATTATTTATAGCAAACTGGACCTGGTGGACAGAAATATTCCACAGTACAACACAGAAACGAATAATGAAGAACAATATGTGTTTATTATCTGAGCGCTGATTATAAAAACATCTGTGGAAACTTGTAGAGGACAGAACTCATGTTTCACGTGATGAACTCAGTAAGACAGATTCTTAAAAGGTCAAACTTGTGAATGTGTGACTTTAAAATGTGCATTTACTCAAGTGGCAGACGCTTTTATCCAGCGCGACACTGAGGAACAACACACAGCCATCAGTAAAGCAAGAGATCTACTCAGACTCTAGTAAGAGCCAACGTACAGCATTAATGGGTAAATGTGAGACTCGTGTTGTTACAGGTGAATGTGTGACTTTAAAATGTCTCACATGGTTCGTTCACAGGTTTTAGGGACAGAAATAGAAAAATGTCCACATGGCTGAATGTTTGATGAGACAAAGGTTGTGAAAATGTGAATTTGGAAACATGAAGTTTGGTGAAACAAGATGCTCCAGAGACAAAGAGGGCTACACTGAGTCCAGACCAGGGTCAGTCAGTGGGGGGTCAAAAGAATCTTAACAGGTGTCCTTCCATGGCATGGCACCATACTATGGTCACTTACTAGACCTTGCAGAGCTACAAGGAACCTGTAACGTCATAGAACACATCGCTGTTGTCTGTGGTTCTGATTTTCACCGTTCTCGGCTTTGGGTTCTGCTCAGGAGGTCATGCTAAAGCTGAAACAGGGCTCCATGAACCGGTTCTGGGGCAGGGCCATCCAGGGCCAGGTTGGGCTGCACTGACTCCAGCCGGTCTAAGACTGCTCCCATGAACTACTCTCATTAAAAACACAACATGAGAACCATGATCTCCTTTACTACAGCGGTTTGAAGCCAAAACTGAGTTTGCTGTGATTTAATCACAATAATCAAAATGATGCTGAAATACATCGTGATGCTGATAAAAATCTTTGTCAGGTCTGTCTGTGAGACGAGAAGCAGACAACTTTTAAAATGCGTGTCATCTGAGTTCAGATTGGTCAGGCTCTGTTCAGACCTCAGCAGGAACTCTACCTGCTTTGCTTACGTTCTCCTGTTTGGCCGGTCTACAAATATGGAGTAGTGTCATGGAGCGTGGACACTCGGTCGACACTCAGTGGCTCTGTTGCTCACACAACAGTCTGCAAAGCCCTCAAACCTTAACTCTAAGCCTGTGCAACAAACAGCCTACATTAACGTCTTCATGGGTGTGATGTATTTGTAGTTTCTTACCACATATAAAGAAACAGCTCCTATTAAAGGAGCTAATGTAGTGCTGCCCTGATTCCACACTGTGTAAAATCTAAATTGAAACTAAATGTGATGATGTACATGTAAACCCCATTTTTAAATGAAAATAGCACAAAGACACTTGATTGATATATTTATTTCAAACATGTTAAAAAACAAACAACAAACAATTTAAAATAGCATCCATTGAAAATAACACCAAAAAAAGAAAAAGAAGACATTTAGGAACCAAACATTCAATTTATGATTGCCAGTAAAATAAAAAGGCCTATTTACATGTTTGAAAGGGGCTGGAAGAAGTAAAACTTGTAGTAACTCTTAAACACTGAACCTGAACACTGTTGTTTTCGTAAAATCAAAGTCTCATTTTGAATTTGATGCAACATGTTTTTTTATAAAAAGAAGGGTCATCGAGGGCAGAAAGGCTCTTGACCAGGACGACCTGTGTGGTTTTACCCTGCTGTCTGTCTGTCCAGGTAGCCCAGTGCTGAGGCGAGGCAGCTTGTGATTGGTGGTTACCATGGTACCCAGGCCGTCATCAGGGGAGCTATGGGGGCTCCACCTGATGCCCCCCCGCATCCAGGTGGACTGCTGCCTACCCAACGGTACCGCTTTGTTCTGTTCGGTTCTGGTGTCCTCTGCTGGGTTCTGTCCTCTCACAGTGCTCCATGTGTTTCAGGGATGATGGTGAGTCTGGAGTGTCTCAGGGAAACTCCTCTCATCAGCATCAAGCAGCAGCTCTTCACTGAGGCCAGGAAGTACCCGCTCTACCACCTGCTGCAGGTGCATCACTGTTTGACCTCTGACCCTGCCTCTCATCATTACAGCACATTGTAACAGCTGTAATAATCTCTGCTCTCTGATTGGCCAGGAGGAGTCAAGCTACATCTTTGTGGGCGTGACCCAGGAGGCAGAGAGGGAGGAGTTTTACGATGAGACAAGGCGGCTATGTGACCTGCGACTGTTTCATCCGATCCTGAAGGTCATCGAACCGCTGGGCAACCGGGAGGAGAAGATCCTGAACCGCGAGATAGGTAAGAAACACCTCACCGAACGTGTCATCACCTGTCATCAAATGCCTGGACAGCCATTGGTCTGTCAACAAACATCTCCTCAGATATCCTCAGTCAGTACTGTGTCACCAAACATCTTGTCAGACAGCGTTCGTCGGCCAAAAACCTCGACGCTAACGTCACTAACCAAACTCTTTAAAAAGACATTAAGACAAAGGGGTCTAATACAAGGCCAAACGGGGCCGAACAGGGATAAACTGTTACAGGGTTAGTCACGGACAAGGGAGGAAGTTTGGTTTCTTTACAGAACAAAAGGGCACAAAACACATTAAACTGATTCCAAAGCAGGGTCATTTAGGCCCAAACAGTGTCAAACTGGTTCTTAAACAGGGTCCATCATGGCTAAACAGTGTCAAACTGGTTCTTAAACAGGGTCCATCATGGTTAAACAATGTTAAACCGGTGCCAAATAGGGTCATTCAAGACCAAACAGTGTCAAACTGGTTTGATGTAGGGTCATGTAGGCCCAAACAGTGTCAAACTGGTTCTTAAACAGGGTCCATCATGGCTAAACAGTGTCAAACTGGTTCTTAAACAGGGTCCATCATGGTTAAACAATGTTAAACCGGTGCCAAATAGGGTCATTCAAGACCAAACAGTGTCAAACTGGTTTGATGTAGGGTCATGTAGGTCCAGACAGTGTCAAACTGGTTCTTAAACAGGATCCATCATGGCTAAACAGTGTTAAACTGGTTCGACGTAGGGTCGCATAGGCCAGACAGTGTCAAACTGGTCACATAGGCCCAAACAGTGTTAACCAGTTTAACACTGTTTGGCCCTGATTGGTCCTGATTGGCCCTGTATACTGTGAACCACTTAAGCCCCCCCACCACAGTCACACTAAAATGTCCTTGTGTTCAGGATTTGCCATCGGGATGCCGGTCTGTGAGTTTGAGATGATGAAGGACCCGGAGATTCAGGACTTCCGCCGCTCCATACTGAGCGTGTGCAGAGAGGCCATGGAGGAGAGGGAGGGGGGAAGGGCCCACAGCCAAGCGCTCTACGTTTACCCCCCCAATGTGGAATCCAGCCCCCAACTCCCACAGCACATCTACAGCAAGCTGGACAAAGGTACTGACCCTGTTTGACTTCACGGTTCATAAACAGGTCTCCTGCTCGGCCCCAGGCACAAGAAAGGTTTAGATCTGTGCTGGGACCCTGAGTGACACTGGGAGCCTCTGCTCCACGTTCGCCTGGCTGCTGACGGCCTGATTCACAGTGGCAGTTTACTCTACATTCACAGTTTTAACCTTTTATTCATCACTTTTAGTTAATGAATTCAACTTTTAGCTAACTACCATTTGTCCATTCCTATAGGAATTATCTCTAGGATAATGCTCTGCTGTTCTCTTTCTGTCGGTCTCTCTCGACCTGTCTCTCTGCAGGGAGGTTGATTGTTACCATCTGGGTGATCGTGTCTCCGTCAAACTCCAAACAGAAATACACCCTCAAGGTAAAACTAAATGTGTGTTGTCAGATGAAAGGATTTGTGGGAGCGGACTGAAACTCTTGAACTCTTTGAAATGAACCCTGTTCTCTGGATATCTCTCTGAGTTTAGCCCAATCTGCAACATGACCGACTGGCTGGCCAGCTCGGTCACAGATCATACAAAAGACATTAGAAAATGAAAAATAAAAATACTTTAACTACCGGCTAGTTTGTTCTGGAATTGACCGGCTGTTAGGGAGGAAATTCCTGATGGCCACTGAGAGGTCAGGACATTTCAGACCCAACGCATGGTGGGTTCAAGGTTGTTGGATGGAATGAAAATTGACACTGAATGGATGGGGGTGGTGATGGAGCAGTGGATAAGACACATGCCTTTGGTGTAGGAGACCGGACAAACAGTTTGATTCCCACTGTGACCCATCCACCAATGTGTCCGTGAGCCAGATACATTTAACCCCTAGTTACTTCGGAGGCGTTCAACCTCTGACATATAAAGCATCTGTAAGTCACTTTGGATAAAAACATCAGCTAAATGAACAATAATTATATATCAAACTCAAGAAAAATCTGAGAAATAAACTCTATAATTCAGCAGCGTAGCGGGAAGACATGATGTTGTATGGTGTGTTTTTGTGTACAGGTGAGTCATGACAGTTTACCTGAGCAGCTGATAGCAGAGTCCATCAGGAAGAAAAGCCGATCGATGCATCTCTCACCTCAACAGCTCCGCCTCTGTGTCCAGGAGTACCAGGGACAGTACATCCTGAAGGTACACCTGTCTGTCTGTCTCACCTGTCTGTCTGTGTCCAGGAGTACCAGGGACAGTACATCCTGAAGGTACACCTGTCTGTCTGTCTCACCTGTCTGTCTGACACACCTGTCTGTCTGTGTCACTAAATACCAGGACAGTGCATCCTGACGCTACACCTGTCTGTCTGTCTCACCTGTCTGTCTGTCTCACCTGTCTGTCTCTATCACTAAATACCAGGACAGTGCATCCTGAAGGTACACCTGTCTGTCTGACTCACCTGTCTGTCTGACACACCTGTCTGTCTGTCTCACCTGTCTGTCTGACACACCTGTCTGTCCATCTCACCTGTCTGTCTGTGTCACTAAATACCAGGACAGTGCATCCTGAAGGTACACCTGTCTGTCTGTCTCACCTGTCTGTCTGACACACCTGTCTGTCTGTCTCACCTGTCTGTCTGACACATCTGTCTGTCTGTCTCACCTGTCTGTCTGACACACCTGTCTGTCTGTGTCACTAAATACCAGGGACAGTACATCCTGAAGGTACACCTGTCTGTCTGTCTCACCTGTCTGTCTGACACATCTGTCTGTCTGTGTCACTAAATACCAGGACAGTACATCCTGACGGTACACCTTTCGGTCTCACCTGTCTGTCTGACTCACCTATCTGTCTGACGCGCCTGTCTAACTCACCTGTCTGTCCGTCTCACCTGTCTGTCCATCTCACCTGTCTGTCTCTGTCCCAAAATACCAGGACAGTACATCCTGAAGGTACACCTGTCGGTCTCACCCGTCTGTCTGACGGACCCGTCTGTCTAACTCACCTGTCTCTCTAACTCACCTGTCTGTCTAACTCACCTGTCTGTCTCTGTCCCGAAATACCAGGACAGTACATCCTGAAGATACACCTGTCTGTTTCACCTGTCCGTCTGACTCACCTGTCTGTTTGTGTCCAGGAGTACCAGGGACAGTACATCCTGAAGGTACACCTATCTGTCTGACTCACCTGTCTGTCTGACTCACCTGTCTGTCTGTGTCCAGGAGTAACAGGTAAACTGTCTGTCTCCTCAGGTGTGCGGCTGTGATGAGTACCTGTTGGAGAAGTATCCTCTCAGTCAGTACAAGGTAACAACTTCACTCCAAAAACACAAACCATCAACAACCACTTCAACCTGTCTCACTATGTCTACCTGTCTTGCCCCCACCTGTCTCTCCCTCCACCTGTCTCCCTGCAGTATATCCGCTCCTGTATCATTGTGGGTCGTCTTCCTCACCTGATGCTGGTCTCCAAAGACAGTCTCTACTCTCAGCTACCTGCCTCTGGCTTTGTCATGCCTTCATACAGGTATGACAGCCAATCAGCATCTCTGACACACAGGTAACATCCAATCAGGAGCTCGTACAGGTGCACTGTAGCCAAGATGTTTGTTGTTTGTGTTTCAGTCGGCGGACTCCTCAGCCGTCTCCGTGTCCAGGAGGAGGAGATGGTTCTCCTTCTCGCTCTCTGTGGGCCTTCAACACGCTGCTGAGGGTCCGACTCCTCTGTGCCACCTACGTCAACGTCAACATCAGAGACATCGATAAGGTTTGTCTCCTGCTCAGTCTGTGCTCATGTCTGTTCTTGTGAAACGGAACCAGTCCAACACCTGTTCATGTGCAATGTCCCTGTGTGGATAAAACTGGCAGCGTTAACCAAGAGGCTGTTTCTCATCCGGACAGATAGTTAGACAAATAGTTAATAAAAACATATATATACGTAAAATGTGCATCAGCCATACCATTATGACCACCTGCCTAAGATTGTGTAGGTCTCCCTTTTGCAGCCAAAACAGACTCCAGTAGACCTCTGAAGGTGTCTGGCTCCAAGACAGTAGCCGCAGATCCTTTAAGTCCTGTAAGGTGCGAGGTGCGTTACTCAAACCATTCCTGAAGCATGGTTGCTTTGTGTCAGGGTGCATTATCCTGCTGAAAGAGGCCACTGCCAACAGGATTACCTTTTCTACTAAAGGTCGTACATGGTCTGCACCAATCCTTAGTGTGCGTGTCAAAGTAACATCTACATGAATGGCAGGACCCAAGGTTTCCCTGACTGGTCTGTGGCTATGCAGCCCTATACGCAATAAACTGCAATGCTCAGTGTGTTCTGACACTTTTCATCAGAACCAGCATCAACTCTTTCAGCAGTTTGACCTACAGTAGCTGATCTGTTGGATCGTACCGTACGGGCCAGCCTGCACATCCCATGTGCATCAGTGAGCCTTGCCTGTCCGTGACCCTGGAACCGGTACATCCGTTTTCCTTCCTTGGACCACTTCTGATAGGTACTGACCCTTGTAGACTGGTCTGGAGAGCCTCTGACCCAGTTGTAGCCATCATAGTTTGGCCCTTGTCAAAGTTGCTCAAATCCTTATGTTTGCCCATTTTTCCTGCTTCTAACGCATCAACTTTAGGGACACAATGTTCACTTATGGGCGACGCGGTGGTGCAGTAGTTAGCACTGTTTCCTCACAGCAAGAAGGTCGTGGGTTCAAACCCAAGTTGCCCTGGCCTTTCTGTGTGGAGTTTGCATGTTCTCTCCGGGTGCTCCAGCTTCCTCACACTATCCAAAAGACCTGCAGGCTAGGTTGATTGGTGTCTCTAAAATTCCTCAGGTGTCCTTAGGTGTGAGTGTTTGTCTGTCTCTGTGTGGCCCTGCGATGGACTGGCGACCTGTCCAGGGTGTACCCCGCCTTTTGCCCAATGTCAGCTGGGATTGGCTCCAGCCCCTGTGTTACCCTGTACGCACGATAAGCGGTTGACGATGGATGGATGTTCACTTATTGCCTAATGTATCCCCATGATTCTATTTACGTTCAACTAAAGAAGGCTTCATGCTAGACTTGAAGACAACTCTGTGATGTCTTCTTGAGGTGAAGGACACAGCTGTCAACACGACCTTTATCTAATGAGAGGACATGTTTCTGTGAGACAACAGTTGGCTGTCTCAGTTGAATAACTGGCTCGACTGAGATGTTGCTGAGCTACCAATTCCTCTGCATAATAAGGTCAATCTTCATGTTTTTATTGGACAGTCGAGTTGAGGAGCTGCTGTCGGTAAGAACTTACTGTGTCCTTTGTTTAGTTGAACTTGGTGTACAGATCTGTCATGGTGTGTTAACATGAGAGTGTGAAGGTTAAAATATTTTTGTAAATGTATGTGTAGATCTACGTGAGGACCGGGATCTATCACGGCGGAGAGCCGCTCTGTGACAACGTCAACACTCAGAGAGTGCCCTGCTCCAACCCCAGGTAACACCCACTGAATATAAACCATAGGCTGTATGACATCACCTCAGGTTTACTTTGGCGGCTCATTTGTTGCTGCCATCATGATGCGGTAAACAGAACTCTGTCTCCCTCTGTCTTTCTGTCACTTTCTTGTGTCCATCTGACAGCCTGTATTTCATTTTTGCCACGTCTGTCTGTCTCCAGGTGGAACGAGTGGCTGACCTACGACATCTACATGGCTGACCTCCCTCGCTCAGCCAGACTCTGCCTGTCTATCTGCTCTGTGAAGGGAAGGAAAGGAGCCAAGGAGGTAGGAAAGGAAGGAAACCAGAGCACATGACCACATGAAGGACTGTGTAAAGGCTGACTGGATGAACCTGTCTCCTTCCCCACCTCTCTGTCTCTCAGGAGCACTGTCCTCTGGCCTGGGGGAACGTTAACCTATTTGACTACACGGACATTCTGGTGTCGGGTAAAGTGGCTCTCAGTCTTTGGCCCGTCCCTCATGGTCTCGAGGACCTCCTGAATCCCATCGGAGTCGCTGGTTCAAATCCCAACAAGGTAAAGAACACCTCTCTCTACCTGTCTGCATCACAATGAACACATCTGACTGACTCAGGTGATTAAATGATTGATGGTCTCGTCCTCTGTAGGAGACTCCCTGTGTGGAGCTGGAGTTCTCCTGGTTTAATCAGACTGTCATGTTTCCTGATGAGCAGCAGATAGAAGAACACGCTAACTGGACCATCAGCAGGGAGCTGGGCTACAACTACTGCCACGGACTGGTAACATATATACACAACTACTGCCACGGACTGGTATCACATATACACGACTACTGCCACTGACTGGTAACATATATACACGACTACTGCCACTGACTGGTGACATATATACACGACTACTGCTACTGACTGGTAACGTATATACAAAACTACTGCCACGGACTGGTAACATATATACACGACTATTGCCACGGACTGGTAACATATATACACGACTACTGCCACTGACTGGTGACATATATACACGACTACTGCTACTGACTGGTAACATATATACAAAACTACTGCCACGGACTGGTAACATATATACACGACTACTGCCACGGACTGGTAACATATATACACGACTACTGCTACTGACTGGTAACATATATACACGACTACTGCTACTGACTGGTAACATATATACACGACTACTGCCACTGACTGGTAACATATATACACGACTACTGCCACTGACTGGTAACATATATATACGACTACTGCCACTGACTGGTAACATATATACACGACTCCTGCCACTGACTGGTAACATATATACACGACTACTGCCACGGACTGGTAACATATATACACGACTACTGCCACGGACTGGTAACATATATACACGACTACTGCCACTGACTGGTAACATATATACACAACTACTGCTACTGACTGGTAACATATATACACGACTACTGCCACTGACTGGTAACATATATACACGACTACTGCCACTGACTGGTAACATATATATACGACTACTACTACTGACTGGTAACATATATATACCACTACTACTACTGACTGGTAACGTATATACAAAACTACTGCCACGGACTGGTAACATATATACACGACTACTGCCACTGACTGGTAACATATATACACGACTACTGCCACTGACTGGTAACATATATACACGACTACTACTACTGACTGGTAACATATATACACGACTACTGCCACTGACTGGTAACATATATACACGACTACTGCCACTGACTGGTAACATATATATACGACTACTGCCACTGACTGGTAACATATATACACGACTACTACTACTGACTGGTAACATATATACACGACTACTACTACTGACTGGTAACATATATACACGACTACTGCCACTGACTGGTAACATATATACACGACTACTGCCACTGACTGGTAACATATATACACGACTACTGCCACTGACTGGTAACATATATACACGACTACTACTACTGACTGGTAACATATATACACGACTACTGCCACTGACTGGTAACATATATACACGACTACTGCCACTGACTGGTAACATATATATACGACTACTGCCACTGACTGGTAACATATATATATACGACTACTACTACTGACTGGTAACATATATACACGACTACTGCCACTGACTGGTAACATATATATACGACTACTGCCACGGACTGGTAACATATATACACGACTACTACTACTGACTGGTAACATATATATACGACTACTACTACTGACTGGTAACGTATATACAAAACTACTGCTACTGACTGGTAACATATATACACGACTACTGCCACTGACTGGTAACATATATACACGACTACTGCCACGGACTGGTAACATATATACACGACTACTGCCACTGACTGGTAACATATATACACGACTACTGCCACGGACTGGTAACATATATACACGACTACTGCCACTGACTGGTAACATATATATACGACTACTACTACTGACTGGTAACATATATATACGACTACTACTACTGACTGGTAACGTATATACAAAACTACTGCCACGGACTGGTAACATATATACACGACTACTGCCACTGACTGGTAACATATATACACGACTACTGCCACGGACTGGTAACATATATACACGACTACCGCCACTGACTGGTAACATATATATACTGACTACTACTACTGACTGGTAACGATATATACAAAACTACTGCCACGGACTGGTAACATATATACACGACTACTGCTACTGACTGGTAACATATATACACGACTACTGCCACTGACTGGTAACATATATACACGACTACTACTACTGACTGGTAACATATATACACAACTACTGCCACTGACTGGTAACATATATACACGACTACTGCTACTGACTGGTAACATATATACACGACTACTGCCACTGACTGGTAACATATATACAAGACTACTGCCACGGACTGGTAACATATATACACGACTACTAATACTGACTGGTAACATATATACACGACTACTGCTACTGACTGGTAACATATATACACGACTACTGCTACTGACTGGTAACATATATACACGACTACTGCTACTGACTGGTAACATATATACACGACTACTGCTACTGACTGGTAACATATATACACGACTACTGCTACTGACTGGTAACATATATACACGACTCCTGCCACTGACTGGTAACATATATACACGACTACTGCTACTGACTGGTAACATATATACACGACTACTGCTACTGACTGGTAACATATATACACGACTACTGCTACTGACTGGTAACATATATACACGACTCCTGCCACTGACTGGTAACATATATACACGACTCCTGCCACTGACTGGTAACATATATACACGACTCCTGCCACTGACTGGTAACATATATACACAACTACTGCCACTGACTGGTAACATATATACACGACTACTGCTACTGACTGGTAACATATATACACGACTACTGCTACTGACTGGTAACATATATACGCGACTACTGCTACTGACTGGTGACATATATACACGACTACTGCTACTGACTGGTAACATATATACACGACTACTGCCACTGACTGGTAACATATATACACGACTCCTGCCACTTACTGGTAACATATATACACAACTACTGCTACTGACTGGTAACATATATACGCGACTACTGCTACTGACTGGTAACATATATACACGACTCCTGCCACTGACTGGTAACATATATACACGACTACTGCTACTGACTGGTGACATATATACACAACTCCTGCCACTGACTGGTAACATATATACACAACTACTGCTACTGACTGGTAACATATATACACAACTCCTGCCACTGACTGGTAACATATATACACGACTACTGTCACTGACTGGTAACATATATACAGAACTACTGCCACTGACTGGTAACATATATACACAACTACTGCTACTGACTGGTAACATATATACACAACTACTGCCACTGACTGGTAACATATATACATGACTACTGTCACTGACTGGTAACATATATACACGACTACTGCCACTGATTGGTAACATATATACACGACTACTGCTACTGATTGGTAACATATATACACGACTACTGCTACTGACTGGTAACATATATACAGAACTACTGCCACTGACTGGTAACATATATACACGACTACTGTCACTGACTGGTAACATATATACACGACTACTGCCACTGACTGGTAACATATATACAGAACTACTGCCACTGACTGGTAACATATATACACGACTACTGTCACTGACTGGTAACATATATACACGACTACTGCTACGGACTGGTAACATATATACAGAACTACTGCCACTGACTGGTAACATATATACACGACTACTGCTACTGACTGGTAACATATATACACAACTACTGCTACTGACTGGTAACATATATACGCGACTACTGCTACTGACTGGTGACATATATACACGACTACTGCTACTGACTGGTAACATATATACACGACTACTGCTACTGACTGGTAACATATATACACGACTCCTGCCACTGACTGGTAACATATATACACGACTACTGTCACTGACTGGTAACATATATACACGACTACTGCTACGGACTGGTAACATATATACAGAACTACTGCCACTGACTGGTAACATATATACACGACTACTGCTACTGACTGGTAACATATATACACGACTCCTGCCACTGACTGGTAACATATATACACGACTACTGTCACTGACTGGTAACATATATACACGACTACTGCTACGGACTGGTAACATATATACAGAACTACTGCCACTGACTGGTAACATATATACACAACTACTGCTACTGACTGGTAACATATATACACGACTACTGCCACGGACTGGTAACATATATAACCAACTTCTGCTCTCTCTTTGACCTTGCCTCCCCCTCTCTCTCCCCCTTTCTCTGTGTCTCAGAGCAGTCGTCTGGCCTGTGACAGCAGTGTCTCACCAGGTGATGCAGAGCAGCTTCGCTGTCTTTGCTCTAGAGATCCTCTCTACGAGCTCTCAGAGCAGGAGAAAGACTTCCTCTGGAGACACAGGTGAGGAGCAGGGCTTTAAGTGAAGACAAAGGGACTTTCTTGAGGGCTGTAGCTTAGCATGGAGGGTTTACACAAAACATATAACACAAATAAGTGATTCTACCTGTCTTCGCCTGTCTTCACCTGTCTCTGTGTCTTTACCTGTGTCTGTGACTTTGTGTTGTCTTTCATCTTAACCTGTCTCTATCTATCCTTACATGTGTACCTGTCCACACCGGCCTTTCTGTGTCTCTTCATGTTTGTCTTTTTGTCTCTGTGTCTTCCTGTCTCTCTGTCTTTTTGTCTCTGTGTCTACCTGTCTCTCTGTCTTTTTGTCTCTGTGTCTACCTGTCTCTCTGTCTGCCTGTCTATGTGTCTACCTGTCTCTGTGTCTACCTGTCTCTCTGTCTGCCTGTCTCTCTGTCTACCTGTCTCTGTGTCTACCTGTCTCTCTGTCTACCTGTCTCTGTGTCTGCCTGTCTATGTGTCTACCTGTCTCTGTGTCTGCCTGTCTATGTGTCTACCTGTCTCTGTGTCTACCTGTCTCTCTGTCTGCCTGTCTCTCTGTCTACCTGTCTCTCTGTCTACCTGTCTCTCTGTCTACCTGTCTCTGTGTCTGCCTGTCTCTCTCTGCAGACATTACTGTGTAAACATCCCAGAGTCTCTTCCTAAGCTGCTTTTGTCTGTCAAATGGAACTCCAGAGACGAAGTGTCCCAGGTACAAACACACTCTGACATTCAGGATGGTTTCTTTATGTTTTCAGTTGGTCTTATCAGCCACCTGTCTGTCACCTTCCTCCTCTTCCTCTTCCTCCTCCCTCCTCCTCCTCAGATGTACTGTTTGTTGAAGGAGTGGCCCCTGATGGAGCCGGAGTCGGCTCTGGAGTTGTTGGACTGTAACTTTCCTGATCCGATGGTCAGAGAGTTCGCTCTGCGCTGCCTGGTGCAAGGCCTGACGGACGACAAGCTGTCACAGTACCTGCTGCAGCTCGTACAGGTGCGTTCACACTAGGTCAGGTTGGCCGGGCTGGTGGTGGAGCTTAAACCGGTCTGACTTTATGTTACCTACTGGACCAACATTGTTCTACACGGTGAAAAAGAGATTAGATAAGGACCCCAGCTGAATCAATCAGCACTTTTGACAGAAGCTGAAGGAAGCGATCTACGTGACCTTGTTTTGTTATTAGATAATAAGATATATAAGATAAGATATACTTTATTGTCCCCGAAGGGAAATTTGTTTTGGACCCGTTCTGCAGCTTTATGAGACAACACAAAATACAGAAATAAAGCATCTCTCAACACATATTCTCACTCCTGTAAATGTAAATTTACCAACATGAACCACGATGCTCTGAACATGTCATGGGACTGACTGAGTGCAGTGTGGACCCAAACACAGACACAAGCAGGGGATACCGTTCAACAACAGATTTACTCTCTAACAAGACAGGGATACTCAGCCTCGCAAATACAGGCAAAGACCTAAGATAGGCCTAATCCACCAGGACACATAATCCAAGGGATAATCCAGAAAACATGGAACAAGGTACAAATACAAAAACACAGAACAAGGCTGAACACTCAACATAAGACTAAGGGCGTCACAAAGACTGAACAGAACTGAGGCTAATATATACAGAGGCACACCACAAACAAGCAGGCGGGGCAATGAAACTCAGGTGAAACACAGGAGCAATCAAACAACAGGAAACAAAGCTAGACAAGCACACACTACAAAATAAAACAGGAAGTAAAGCAAATGGGAACACACAAGGACAGAGTTACCAAAATAAAATACAACACGGGGAACAACTGCAGCACATTTGGTGCCTTGTTGTTAAAAAAAAAGGTTTGAAGCCTGTTTTGTGCAAGGAAACACTCATATTAGGAACTTTGGGTATAAAGGCATTAGAGTTGCATGGGAAGAAAAACATAGAGCTTAGAGGTTTTTAACCCCCGAGGTGCTCTGAACACATGGTGGCTAAACATCAGACTGTAGATCCTGAAAACTCTGGGAAAAACTGAAATTATGAAATTGTGTGTTTGCAGGTGTTAAAGTATGAGATGTATCTGGACAATCCTCTGGCTCGTTTCCTGATTAAGAAGGCTCTGACCAATCAGAGGATAGGACACTTCTTCTTCTGGCATCTCAAGTGAGGAACTCAACCTGTGGAATAAATCACATCTTTATCTCGTCCACGTTGACCTCAGTCGTTACTGCATCACTGACTAATAAAGTTTACTGTTCTCAGGTCAGAGATGCACAATAAGACCGTGTCCCGGCGCTTCGGCCTGCTGCTGGAAGCTTTCTGCAGAGCCTGCGGCATGTACCTGAAACACCTGAACAGACAGGTGAGCAGTGAAACACCTGAACAGACAGGTGAGCCCTGAAACACCTGAACAGACAGGTGAGGACTGAAACACCTGAACAGACAGGTGAGCAGTGAAACGCCTGAACAGACAGGTGAGCAGTGAAACACCTGAACAGACAGGTGAGCCCTGAAACACCTGAACACACAGGTGAGCAAAGGGTCGGTGTGTCTCTGTGCTCTGATTAATCAGTGATGTTTCCTCTCAGAGTGACTGTGATTGTTTATTAATGTGAAGCTGCTGCCATCCGGTGGCTCACTGTGATACTGCAGCAACAACAGCGGCCTGTGTGTGTGTTTGCAGGTGGAGGCCATGGATAAACTGGTGAATCTGACCGACACACTGAAACAAGAGAAGAAGGACGAAACACAGAAAGTAAGAAAACTCTTAAAACAAACAAGACAAATATTTATTTTAAAAGCTGCCTCTTTCTTATTTTAAAAGCTACTGTGCTGTGATTTGTTATTAGACTCAGATGAAGTTCCTGGTTGAACATATGTCTCGTCCTGATTACATGGAGGCTCTTCAGGGATTCGTCTCTCCTCTGAACCCTGTTCACCAGCTGGGGAACCTCAGGTAACACATCAACTAACTAACAGAACCCTATTAACCAGCTGGGAAACCTCAGGTAACACATCAACTAACTAACTGAACCCTATTAACCAGCTGGGGAACCTCAGGTAACACATCAACTAACTAAATGAACCCTATTAACCAGCTGGGGAACCTCAGGTAACACATCAACTAACTAACAGAACCCTATTAACCAGCTGGGGAACCTCAGGTAACACATCAACTAACTAACTGAACCCTATTAACCAGCTGGGAACCTCAGGTAACACATCAACTAACTAACTGAACCCTATTAACCAGCTGGGAAACCTCAGGTAACACATCAACTAACTAACAGAACCCTATTAACCAGCTGGGGAACCTCAGGTAACACATCAACTAACTAACTGAACCCTATTAACCAGCTGGGAAACCTCAGGTAACACATCAACTAACTAACAGAACCCTATTAACCAGCTGGGGAACCTCAGGTAACACATCAACTAACTAACTGAACCCTATTAACCAGCTGGGAAACCTCAGGTACCACATCAACTAACTAACTGAACCCTATTAACCAGCTGAGGAACCTCAGGTAACACATCAACTAACTAACTGAACCCTATTAACCAGCTGGGAAACCTCAGGTACCACATCAACTAACTAACTGAACCCTATTAACCAGCTGGGAAGCCTCAGGTAACACATCAACTAACTAACAGAACCCTATTAACCAGCTGGGAAACCTCAGGTACCACATCAACTAACTAACAGAACCCTATTAACCAGCTGGGGAACCTCAGGTAACACATCAACTAACTAACTGAACCCTATTAACCAGCTGGGAAACCTCAGGTACCACATCAACTAACTAACTGAACCCTATTAACCAGCTGAGGAACCTCAGGTAACACATCAACTAACTAACTGAACCCTATTAACCAGCTGGGAAACCTCAGGTACCACATCAACTAACTAACAGAACCCTATTAACCAGCTGGGGAACCTCAGGTAACACATCAACTAACTAACTGAACCCTATTAACCAGCTGGGGAACCTCAGGTAAAACATCAACTAACTAACAGAACCCTATTAACCAGCTGGGGAACCTCAGGTAACACATCAACTAACTAACAGAACCCTATTAACCAGCTGGGGAACCTCAGGTAACACATCAACTAACTAACTGAACCCTATTAACCAGCTGGGGAACCTCAGGTAACACATCAACTAACTAACAGAACCCTATTAACCAGCTGGGGAACCTCAGGTAACACATCAACTAACTAACAGAACCCTATTAACCAGCTGGGGAACCTCAGGTAACACATCAACTAACTAACAGAACCCTATTAACCAGCTGGGAAACCTCAGGTACCACATCAACTAACTAACTGAACCCTATTAACCAGCTGGGAAGCCTCAGGTAACACATCAACTAACTAACAGAACCCTATTAACCAGCTGGGGAACCTCAGGTACCACATCAACTAACTAACAGAACCCTATTAACCAGCTGGGGAACCTCAGGTAACACATCAACTAACTAACTGAACCCTATTAACCAGCTGGGGAACCTCAGGTAACACATCAACTAACTAACAGAACCCTATTAACCAGCTGGGGAACCTCAGGTAACACATCAACTAACTAACAGAACCCTATTAACCAGCTGGGGAACCTCAGGTAACACATCAACTAACTAACTGAACCCTATTAACCAGCTGGGGAACCTCAGGTACCACATCAACTAACTAACTGAACCCTATTAACCAGCTGGGGAACCTCAGGTACCACATCAACTAACTAACAGAACCCTATTAACCAGCTGGGGAACCTCAGGTAACACATCAACTAACTAACAGAACCCTATTAACCAGCTGGGGAACCTCAGGTACCACATCAACTAACTAACTGAACCCTATTAACCAGCTGGGAAACCTCAGGTAACACATCAACTAACTAACAGAACCCTATTAACCAGCTGGGAAACCTCAGGTACCACATCAACTAACTAACAGAACCCTATTAACCAGCTGGGAAACCTCAGGTAACACATCAACTAACTAACAGAACCCTATTAACCAGCTGGGAAACCTCAGGTAACACATCAACTAACTAACTGAACCCTATTAACCAGCTGGGGAACCTCAGGTACCACATCAACTAACTAACAGAACCCTATTAAACAGCTGGGGAACCTCAGGTAACACATCAACTAACTAACTGAACCCTATTAACCAGCTGGGGAACCTCAGGTACCACATCAACTAACTAACTGAACCCTATTAACCAGCTGGGGAACCTCAGGTACCACATCAACTAACTAACAGAACCCTATTAACCAGCTGGGTAACCTCAGGTAACACATCAACTAACTAACTGAACCCTATTAACCAGCTGGGGAACCTCAGGTACCACATCAACTAACTAACAGAACCCTATTAACCAGCTGGGAAACCTCAGGTAACACATCAACTAACTAACAGAACCCTATTAACCAGCTGGGAAACCTCAGGTACCACATCAACTAACTAACAGAACCCTATTAACCAGCTGGGGAACCTCAGGTAACACATCAACTAACTAACTGAACCCTATTAACCAGCTGGGGAACCTCAGGTAACACATCAACTAACTAACTGAACCCTATTAACCAGCTGGGGAACCTCAGGTAACACATCAACTAACTAACAGAACCCTATTAACCAGCTGGGGAACCTCAGGTAACACATCAACTAACTAACAGAACCCTATTAACCAGCTGGGGAACCTCAGGTAACACATCAACTAACTAACAGAACCCTATTAACCAGCTGGGAAACCTCAGGTACCACATCAACTAACTAACTGAACCCTATTAACCAGCTGGGAAGCCTCAGGTAACACATCAACTAACTAACAGAACCCTATTAACCAGCTGGGAAACCTCAGGTACCACATCAACTAACTAACAGAACCCTATTAACCAGCTGGGGAACCTCAGGTAACACATCAACTAACTAACTGAACCCTATTAACCAGCTGGGGAACCTCAGGTAAAACATCAACTAACTAACAGAACCCTATTAACCAGCTGGGGAACCTCAGGTAACACATCAACTAACTAACACAACCCTATTAACCAGCTGGGGAACCTCAGGTAACACATCAACTAACTAACTGAACCCTATTAACCAGCTGGGGAACCTCAGGTAACACATCAACTAACTAACAGAACCCTATTAACCAGCTGGGGAACCTCAGGTAACACATCAACTAACTAACAGAACCCTATTAACCAGCTGGGGAACCTCAGGTAACACATCAACTAACTAACAGAACCCTATTAACCAGCTGGGGAACCTCAGGTAACACATCAACTAACTAACAGAACCCTATTAACCAGCTGGGGAACCTCAGGTAACACATCAACTAACTAACTGAACCCTATTAACCAGCTGGGGAACCTCAGGTACCACATCAACTAACTAACTGAACCCTATTAACCAGCTGGGGAACCTCAGGTAACACATCAACTAACTAACAGAACCCTATTAACCAGCTGGGGAACCTCAGGTAACACATCAACTAACTAACAGAACCCTATTAACCAGCTGGGGAACCTCAGGTACCACATCAACTAACTAACTGAACCCTATTAACCAGCTGGGAAACCTCAGGTAACACATCAACTAACTAACAGAACCCTATTAACCAGCTGGGAAACCTCAGGTACCACATCAACTAACTAACAGAACCCTATTAACCAGCTGGGGAACCTCAGGTAACACATCAACTAACTAACAGAATCCTATTAACCAGCTGGGAAACCTCAGGTAACAGAACCCTATTAACCAGCTGGGGAACCTCAGGTAACACATCAACTAACTAACAGAACCCTATTAACCAGCTGGGGAACCTCAGGTACCACATCAACTAACTAACTGAACCCTATTAACCAGCTGGGAAACCTCAGGTAACACATCAACTAACTAACAGAACCCTATTAACCAGCTGGGAAACCTCAGGTACCACATCAACTAACTAACAGAACCCTATTAACCAGCTGGGAAACCTCAGGTAACACATCAACTAACTAACAGAACCCTATTAACCAGATGGAAACCTCAGGTAACACATCAACTAACTAACAGAACCCTATTAACCAGCTGGGGAACCTCAGGTAACACATCAACTAACTAACTGAACCCTATTAACCAGCTGGGGAACCTCAGGTACCACATCAACTAACTAACTGAACCCTATTAACCAGCTGGGGAACCTCAGGTACCACATCAACTAACTAACAGAACCCTATTAACCAGCTGGGGAACCTCAGGTAACACATCAACTAACTAACTGAACCCTATTAACCAGCTGGGAAACCTCAGGTAACACATCAACTAACTAACAGAACCCTATTAACCAGCTGGGGAACCTCAGGTAACACATCAACTAACTAACAGAATCCTATTAACCAGCTGGGAAACCTCAGGTAACAGAACCCTATTAACCAGCTGGGGAACCTCAGGTAACACATCAACTAACTAACAGAACCCTATTAACCAGCTGGGGAACCTCAGGTACCACATCAACTAACTAACTGAACCCTATTAACCAGCTGGGGAACCTCAGGTAACACATCAACTAACTAACTGAACCCTATTAACCAGCTGGGGAACCTCAGGTAACACATCAACTAACTAACAGAACCCTATTAACCAGCTGGGAAACCTCAGGTAACACATCAACTAACTAACTGAACCCTATTAACCAGCTGGGAAACCTCAGGTAACACATCAACTAACTAACAGAACCCTATTAACCAGCTGGGAAACCTCAGGTACCACATCAACTAACTAACAGAACCCTATTAACCAGCTGGGGAACCTCAGGTAACACATCAACTAACTAACAGAACCCTATTAACCAGCTGGGAAACCTCAGGTAACACATCAACTAACTAACAGAACCCTATTAACCAGCTGGGGAACCTCAGGTAACACATCAACTAACTAACTGAACCCTATTAACCAGCTGGGGAACCTCAGGTACCACATCAACTAACTAACAGAACCCTATTAACCAGCTGGGGAACCTCAGGTAACACATCAACTAACTAACAGAACCCTATTAACCAGCTGGGGAACCTCAGGTACCACATCAACTAACTAACAGAACCCTATTAACCAGCTGGGAAACCTCAGGTAACACATCAACTAACTAACAGAACCCTATTAACCAGCTGGGGAACCTCAGGTAACACATCAACTAACTAACAGAACCCTATTAACCAGCTGGGGAACCTCAGGTAACACATCAACTAACTAACTGAACCCTATTAACCAGCTGGGGAACCTCAGGTACCACATCAACTAACTAACAGAACCCTATTAACCAGCTGGGAACCTCAGGTACCACATCAACTAACTAACAGAACCCTATTAACCAGCTGGGTAACCTCAGGTAACACATCAACTAACTAACTGAACCCTATTAACCAGCTGGGGAACCTCAGGTAACACATCAACTAACTAACAGAACCCTATTAACCAGCTGGGAAACCTCAGGTAACACATCAACTAACTAACAGAACCCTATTAACCAGCTGGGTAACCTCAGGTAACACATCAACTAACTAACTGAACCCTATTAACCAGCTGGGAAACCTCAGGTAACACATCAACTAACTAACAGAACCCTATTAACCAGCTGGGAAACCTCAGGTACCACATCAACTAACTAACAGAACCCTATTAACCAGCTGGGAAACCTCAGGTAACACATCAACTAACTAACAGAACCCTATTAACCAGCTGGGAAACCTCAGGTAACACATCAACTAACTAACAGAACCCTATTAACCAGCTGGGGAACCTCAGGTAACACATCAACTAACTAACTGAACCCTATTAACCAGCTGGGGAACCTCAGGTACCACATCAACTAACTAACTGAACCCTATTAACCAGCTGGGGAACCTCAGGTACCACATCAACTAACTAACAGAACCCTATTAACCAGCTGGGAAACCTCAGGTAACACATCAACTAACTAACAGAACCCTATTAACCAGCTGGGAAACCTCAGGTACCACATCAACTAACTAACAGAACCCTATTAACCAGCTGGGAAACCTCAGGTAACACATCAACTAACTAACAGAACCCTATTAACCAGCTGGGAAACCTCAGGTACCACATCAACTAACTAACAGAACCCTATTAACCAGCTGGGGAACCTCAGGTAACACATCAACTAACTAACAGAATCCTATTAACCAGCTGGGAAACCTCAGGTAACAGAACCCTATTAACCAGCTGGGGAACCTCAGGTAACACATCAACTAACTAACAGAACCCTATTAACCAGCTGGGGAACCTCAGGTAACACATCAACTAACTAACAGAACCCTATTAACCAGCTGGGAAACCTCAGGTAACACATCAACTAACTAACAGAACCCTATTAACCAGCTGGGGAACCTCAGGTAACACATCAACTAACTAACAGAATCCTATTAACCAGCTGGGAAACCTCAGGTACCACATCAACTAACTAACAGAACCCTATTAACCAGCTGGGGAACCTCAGGTAACACATCAACTAACTAACAGAACCCTATTAACCAGCTGGGAAACCTCAGGTAACACATCAACTAACTAACAGAACCCTATTAACCAGCTGGGGAACCTCAGGTAACACATCAACTAACTAACTGAACCCTATTAACCAGCTGGGGAACCTCAGGTACCACATCAACTAACTAACAGAACCCTATTAACCAGCTGGGGAACCTCAGGTAACACATCAACTAACTAACAGAACCCTATTAACCAGCTGGGGAACCTCAGGTACCACATCAACTAACTAACAGAACCCTATTAACCAGCTGGGAAACCTCAGGTAACACATCAACTAACTAACAGAACCCTATTAACCAGCTGGGGAACCTCAGGTAACACATCAACTAACTAACAGAACCCTATTAACCAGCTGGGGAACCTCAGGTAACACATCAACTAACTAACTGAACCCTATTAACCAGCTGGGGAACCTCAGGTACCACATCAACTAACTAACAGAACCCTATTAACCAGCTGGGGAACCTCAGGTACCACATCAACTAACTAACAGAACCCTATTAACCAGCTGGGTAACCTCAGGTAACACATCAACTAACTAACTGAACCCTATTAACCAGCTGGGGAACCTCAGGTAACACATCAACTAACTAACAGAACCCTATTAACCAGCTGGGAAACCTCAGGTAACACATCAACTAACTAACAGAACCCTATTAACCAGCTGGGTAACCTCAGGTAACACATCAACTAACTAACTGAACCCTATTAACCAGCTGGGAAACCTCGGGTAACACATCAACTAACTAACAGAACCCTATTAACCAGCTGGGAAACCTCAGGTACCACATCAACTAACTAACAGAACCCTATTAACCAGCTGGGAAACCTCAGGGTAACACATCAACTAACTAACAGAACCCTATTAACCAGCTGGGAAACCTCAGGTAACACATCAACTAACTAACTGAACCCTATTAACCAGCTGGGAAACCTCAGGTAACACATCAACTAACTAACTGAACCCTATTAACCAGCTGGGGAACCTCAGGTACCACATCAACTAACTAACTGAACCCTATTAACCAGCTGGGGAACCTCAGGTACCACATCAACTAACTAACAGAACCCTATTAACCAGCTGGGAAACCTCAGGTAACACATCAACTAACTAACAGAACCCTATTAACCAGCTGGGAAACCTCAGGTACCACATCAACTAACTAACAGAACCCTATTAACCAGCTGGGAAACCTCAGGTAACACATCAACTAACTAACAGAACCCTATTAACCAGCTGGGAAACCTCAGGTACCACATCAACTAACTAACAGAACCCTATTAACCAGCTGGGGAACCTCAGGTAACACATCAACTAACTAACAGAATCCTATTAACCAGCTGGGAAACCTCAGGTAACAGAACCCTATTAACCAGCTGGGGAACCTCAGGTAACACATCAACTAACTAACAGAACCCTATTAACCAGCTGGGGAACCTCAGGTAACACATCAACTAACTAACAGAACCCTATTAACCAGCTGGGAAACCTCAGGTAACACATCAACTAACTAACAGAACCCTATTAACCAGCTGGGGAACCTCAGGTAACACATCAACTAACTAACAGAATCCTATTAACCAGCTGGGAAACCTCAGGTAACAGAACCCTATTAACCAGCTGGGGAACCTCAGGTAACACATCAACTAACTAACAGAACCCTATTAACCAGCTGGGGAACCTCAGGTACCACATCAACTAACTAACTGAACCCTATTAACCAGCTGGGGAACCTCAGGTAACACATCAACTAACTAACTGAACCCTATTAACCAGCTGGGAAACCTCAGGTAACACATCAACTAACTAACAGAACCCTATTAACCAGCTGGGGAACCTCAGGTAACACATCAACTAACTAACAGAATCCTATTAACCAGCTGGGAAACCTCAGGTAACAGAACCCTATTAACCAGCTGGGAACCTCAGGTAACACATCAACTAACTAACAGAACCCTATTAACCAGCTGGGGAACCTCAGGTACCACATCAACTAACTAACTGAACCCTATTAACCAGCTGGGGAACCTCAGGTAACACATCAACTAACTAACTGAACCCTATTAACCAGCTGGGGAACCTCAGGTAACACATCAACTAACTAACAGAACCCTATTAACCAGCTGGGAAACCTCAGGTAACACATCAACTAACTAACTGAACCCTATTAACCAGCTGGGAAACCTCAGGTAACACATCAACTAACTAACAGAACCCTATTAACCAGCTGGGAAACCTCAGGTACCACATCAACTAACTAACAGAACCCTATTAACCAGCTGGGGAACCTCAGGTAACACATCAACTAACTAACAGAACCCTATTAACCAGCTGGGAAACCTCAGGTAACACATCAACTAACTAACAGAACCCTATTAACCAGCTGGGGAACCTCAGGTAACACATCAACTAACTAACTGAACCCTATTAACCAGCTGGGGAACCTCAGGTACCACATCAACTAACTAACAGAACCCTATTAACCAGCTGGGGAACCTCAGGTAACACATCAACTAACTAACAGAACCCTATTAACCAGCTGGGGAACCTCAGGTACCACATCAACTAACTAACAGAACCCTATTAACCAGCTGGGAAACCTCAGGTACCACATCAACTAACTAACTGAACCCTATTAACCAGCTGGGAAACCTCAGGTAACACATCAACTAACTAACTGAACCCTATTAACCAGCTGGGAATCCGGGGGGAACACTTGAACTAACTAACCACCAGCTGGGGAACCTCAGGTAACACATCAACTAACTAACAGAACCCTATTAACCAGCTGGGGAACCTCAGGTAACACATCAACTAACTAACAGAACCCTATTAACCAGCTGGGGAACCTCAGGTACCACATCAACTTACTAACTGAACCCTATTAACCAGCTGGGAATCCGGGGGGAACACTTGAACTAACTAACCACCAGCTGGGTAACCTTGACTACGAGTGTTGGTTCAAGTTCTGAAATTAAAAAAGAGTTTGTGTCTTCAGGCTGGAGGAGATTAAGGCAACGTAAAGTGACAAAGTAGTATAAAGTAAACTACAGAGTTTGTGTCTTCAGGCTGGAGGAGATTAAGGCAACGTAAAGTGACAAAGTAGTATAAAGTAACCTACAGAGTTTGTGTCTTCAGGCTGGAGGAGTGCAGGATCATGTCCTCGGCGAAGCGCCCCCTGTGGTTGAACTGGGAGAACCCCGACATCATGTCCGAGCTGCTCTTCACCAACAACGAGATCATCTTCAAGAACGGAGACGGTAGCTAGCTCACTGCTAATGACAACACTGGTTTCAATGGAGAATGCTAACACTGCTCAGGGATTGTGGGTAATGTAGTGTGTAACCTGTGTGTGTGTGTTGCAGACCTGCGCCAGGACATGCTCACTCTGCAGATCATCAAGATCATGGAGAACATCTGGCAGAACCAGGGCCTGGACCTGCGGTGAGACCCTGTGACATCATCAGTACCTTTACCTGTGATGTCATCATCACACCTGGCTAACCGTGTGTGTGTGTGTGTGTGTCAGCATGCTGCCGTACGGCTGCCTGTCCATCGGGGACTGTGTGGGTCTGATCGAGGTGGTGAAGAACAGTTTCACCATCATGCAGATTCAGTGTAAAGGAGGCCTGAAGGGGGCGCTGCAGTTCAACTCCAACACCCTGCACCACTGGATCAAGGACAAGAACAGAGGAGAGGCGTCAGTACCTGTCTGTCTACCTGTCTGTCTACCCGTCTGTCTACCTGTCTGCCCACCCGTCTGTCTACCTGTCTATCTACCTGTCTGTCTACCCGTCTGTCTACCTGTCTGTCTACCCGTCTATCTACCCGTCTGTCTACCCGTCTGTCTACCCGTCTATCTACCTGTCTGTCTACCCGTCTGTCTACCTGTCCATCTGCCTGACTACCTGTCTGTCTCAGTACCATCTATCTACCTGTCTGTCTCAGTACCTGTCTGTCCACCTGTCTGTCTACCCGCCTGTCTCAGTACCATCTGTCTACCTGTCCATCTGCCTGACTACCTGTCTGTCCCACTTCCTGTCTGTCCCTCAGGTATGACCGAGCCATCGACCTGTTCACCAGGTCGTGTGCAGGTTACTGCGTAGCGACGTTCATCCTGGGAATCGGAGACCGACACAACTCCAACATCATGGTGAAGGAGAACGGACAGGTGAGCCGGTCCTCCTCAGATCCTGAGACTGTTCTGTCTCTCAGCTAACTCCTCCTCCTCCTCCTCCTCCTCCTGCAGCTGTTCCACATCGACTTCGGCCACTTCCTGGACCACAAGAAGAAGAAGTTTGGGTACAAGAGGGAGCGAGTTCCCTTCGTCCTGACCCAGGACTTCCTCATCGTCATCAGTAAAGGAGTCCAGGAGTCCACCAAGACCAAGGAGTTTGAGAGGTCTCACCTGCACCTCACCTGTCTAATGTCCTGTCCCACCTCCTGCCTGTCTCACTCCCTGTTGACCTGTCTGTCTGTCTGTGCCTCAGGTTCCAGGAGATGTGTTATAAAGCCTACCTGGCCATCCGGCAGCACGCCAGCCTCTTCATCAACCTGTTCTCCCTCCTGCTGGGCTGCGGGATGCCCGAACTGCAGAGCTTTGACGACATCGCCTACCTGAGGAAGACCCTGGCCCTGGGTAAGACAGACAGGCTGAGAGGCCTCTCTCCGGACAGGTACAAGACTAGGACACCAAGACAAAACCGAATAGAGTGTCTAAATCTGTAAGGCGATGACGCCCTTTTCTTCATGACGAAGTGACAGAGCAACACTAACAACAAAGACGACTTCACCACAGACTGTGTCTCACCTTGTTCTTTACCTGTCTGTCCTTTACCTGTCTGTCTGTCTGTCTGTCTGTCTGTCTGTCCCCCTGTCTGTCTGTCTGTCTGTCTGTCCACCTGTCTGTCTGTCTGTCTGTCTGTCTGTCTGTCCCCCTGTCTGTCTGTCTGTCTGTCCGTCTGTCTGTCTGTCTCTCAGAGAAGAGCCAGCAGGAGGCGTTGGAGTATTTCACCAAGCAGATGAACGACGCTCATCACGGAGGCTGGAGCACCAAGATGGACTGGATCTTCCACACCATCAGACACATGCCCAACGAGCACTGATACCAGCTTTATATACTGTGTGTGTACATGTAGAATAGACGCTGCTCAGAAACATTAAGGGAACACTTAACCATCGCAGAATAAGGTAAACCTCAGGAGATCAGTCTGTCTGTGGTGAACGTGATGCTGCTGCAACATCATCCAGCAAGACCGGTTTGGCTCAGTCATGGTCTGGGGAGGCGGATCTTTGGAGGGTCGCAAAGGCCTCAGCGTGCTAGCCAACGGTACCCTGACTGCTGTTAGGTACCGGGATTAAATACTCAGAGACACTTTCAGACATTACCCTGGGCCCTGGGTTCACCCTGGTGCAATGGGCCTTTGGTGCCTCCTGGTGCAGTGGTCGTTCCCAAGACCTGAGTCCTGGTGAGAACCCCCGGTGCGTTATGTATCGGTGCATGCCACGCCACCAAGTACCACCACAGACTGCCCAGCAACTTTTTGACGCCCTGATCCGGGTCTGGGAGGAGATCCACCAGGACAGCATCCACCGTCTCATGACCACGACGTTATTGGCAGCCGATGGGAGGCCGACCACGCTGCTGAGTCACAAAGACTTAGGTCGGACCAGCCTGTGGTTGAATCCAGCCCACGGTGTCCGCTCACGAGGTCTGGCGTGTCTGAGTGTTCCCTTCATGTTAGTGAGCACAAACACACATTACATCTACAACACAGACTGTTTACTCCAACACACACACACTGTGTGTTTACTGCACTACGACGACGATGATGATGATGATGATGATGATGATGATGATGATGATGAAGATGATGATGATGATGATGATGATGATGATGATGATGATGATGAAGGTGTCTGAATGTTGTAGCTTCACTACGCTGTGTTGATGGGAAGGTTGGCATAGCAACAGGAATCTCAGGGTCACAGGTCAGAGGGCAGGTTGAGGAAGCCAAAGGCATGCTGGGAAAAGACGACGATGATGAAGATGATGATGATGATGTCGTAAATGTCTTCCAGTCGGTGCTACAGTTAGCCTGTTAGCTCTGCTAGCTGCTCTGAATATTAAAGGAAACAAACTTTATTGTTGAGGCGAACATTTGAATCAAACTTTATTGTTGTGCTGAACATTTGAATCAAACTTTATTGTTGTGCTGAACATTTCAATCAAACTTTATTGAGAAGTAACTTTATGAACTGACGTTTGTCGGGAGATTTGAACGAAGCCAGCTTTATTGAAAACCAGCAAAGTGAACACTGGTCACTGTGAGAGCAATAAAACCTCCCATAACTGATCAATACTTTGATTATGACAATCAGGAGTTCTGACCAATAGGAAGGCAGAGCTCAGCAGCTGTGGGCGGAGTCATGGTGATCAAGATCAAACGAACCAATCATGTTTAACAGGTTCAGACTGACTCCAGAACAGCCAATAGTCCACAGTTCAAACAAACTAATATCACGATATCATGAAGTCCAGATAATTTAATATATTTCAGTTATTGATCGATTTCTGCTTTTATTTATTAGGCACATTTATTTTTACATATTACAACTAAATATTTGACCTCTTTGTAAAATTACATCTTTATTTTGAGATATTGCTGCTTTTTTCTCTTAAATTGATCTTATTAGTAAAAGTTCTGGCTTCATTTGGAAAACGACACTTTATCGTATTACAGCTGGTTTATTCTTCTCAGTAGATTATTGAAGTCGCAGCTGGTTTACAGGCTCGAGTCTTAATGAACTCTTTTAAAGAGAAAGATTCTCTGAACTGATCTGAATTCAGCTTCTATGGAATCAACATATCAAGTTTTATCAGGGATCAAAGTCTTTCCACGACAATCCGAACCAATCAGCTGCTCGTTAGCCGTTAGCTGGGCTTCGTTAGCCTGTAGCTGGGCTTTGTTAGTGTTAGCTGGACTTCGTTAGCCTTTAGCTGGGCTTCGTTAGCCTGTAGCTGGGCTTTGTTAGTGTTAGCTGGGCTTCGTTAGCCTTTAGCTGGGCTTCGTTAGCGTTAGCTGGGCTTCGTTAGTGTTAGCTGGGCTTCGTTAGCCTTTAGCTGGGCTTCGTTAGCGTTAGCTGGGCTTCGTTAGCTGGGCTTCGTTAGCTGGGCTTCGTTAGCGTTAGCTGGGCTTTGTTAGTGTTAGCTGGGCTTGGTTAGCCGTTAGCTGGGCTCCGTTAGCCTGTAATGCACTGTGTCTAGTAAACCACGCTAGGCTAGTTGTTAGCCTGTTAGCTGAGCTGGTTTACTCTAACCCATAGTAAGTTATTAGTTAGCTGAGCTGTTGCACTGGATCAATGAATTGTAGCGTAGCGTAGCATCAATGGAAACCCTTCCCCTCTTGTTCCATTGGCTGCCAGCCACCAAGGGGGCCGGGCTACAGTCAGAACGCCATTTTTAATGTTAAAGTTTGTGTTTGTTTCTGTGCAGGTCAGAGGTCAATCTAAGTCCCACAGGTCAGTAACCATGACAACCTGTGAGGCGGTCTGACCCTGCCTCCTGCTGCTTCAGATGTTTTTTTGATTAATGACATCATCGACTGTGCTGGTTACCGTAGTAACTGAGTGTGTGGACATGACGTGTTTGTTTCCATGTGATCAATGATGTTGATGGTGTATTGATGACCGATCGGTGTATTTAACAGGCGTGACGGTTTCTAACGTTGGTTTGTGAAAACCTTTGATCCTGATCGATTCTCGCCTCGAGGAGACGTTTTACCACTTTACATCTCTTTTCTAAAAAACATTTGGACTTTTAAAATATATAAACTGTGAGGAGACTACGGAGGGAGGAGGAGAGGCTGCAGAGGCCACGCCCACAGACGGCAGCCTCAGCCAATCGCAGTGCCCGAGCATCTTCCACGCCTAACACATACTGATCAGGACTTTTTAAACTGAAGTTTACAACAGGTCACCTGGTGGGCGGAGTCTGATGTGTGACATCACGCTGCAGGATCCAGGTGTTGGTCTCTGACTGTGTATCATGGATTATTGTTTCATTAAAGTAAAAGCTCTACAGGTGTGCTGTGTGTGTTTGGTGACCTACAGCCAGAACGAGGAACACCTGAGCACCTGGACGGGTTCCACCACCTGAGAGCTCAGGGCCCGGGGGCTGCTCGAGGTACATCAGTAAACTTTGACAGCTTAATGGTAACGTGTTGATGATAATCAGCTGACAGCTTGATTCTGATCGGGTCCGGATCAAATAACAGACGGGTCCGGATCAAATAACAGATGGGTCCGGATCAAATAACTGACGGGTCCGGATCAAATAACAGACGGGTCCGGATCAAATAACTGACGGGTCCGGATCAAATAACTGACGGGTCCGGATCAAATAACAGACGGGTCCGGATCAAATAACTGACGGGTCCGGATCAAATAACTGACGGGTCCGGATCAAATAACAGACGGGTCCGGATCAAATAACAGACGGGTCCGGATCAAATAACAGACGGGTCCGGATCAAATAACAGACGGGTCCGGATCAAATAACAGACGGGTCCGGATCAAATAACAGACGGGTCTGGTCCGGATCCAGATGGTACATTTCTGGTGCTTTAGGTTAATGCATGCACATTTCTGTGTGAAGTCTTCTTACATGTAAAACAACCAGATTCTTTCTCTCAAATTTATAAATTATATATTATAAAACTTTATTCTCCTGAAGTAATTTTATAAAGCTGTTGTAACGTGAGTGCAGATTAAGCCTGTCAGCGGACGGTAAACCTCCCTGTACTCGCAGTGTGCTCAGTTGCTCAGGGAGGCGGAGATTCTGTAGCAGGACACCAACAACAATGACGCCAAGCTCCTGAATGCTTTTAATAATTTCTGTTCCCGTTTTGAAAAACCCGACTTCTCTGAGAATATTTCTTGTTTGAAAGAGTCTTTTCTGAAAATGTCCCCATCAGTGTTAAGAACCATCTGAATAAGGTGAGCACCAGGAGGGCCCCTGGACCTGATCTCGTGGACTCCAGCACATCTTCCACATGTCACTGGACTGTAATTCTCATCATCAGGAAGTCCTCCAGACTGATCCAGGTTCCTAAGATCAGCAAACCACCTGAATGATTTCAGGCTGCTTTAACATCACTAACTATGAAGGTATTGGAGAAAATCATTAAAAACCTGGTCCCATCATCTGCAGAGGGAAGACTTAGCCTGCAATTTGCATATCGAGCGAGGAGGAGAGGAGGCCAAGCTCTTTATCCCCGATAGCTTCTATAAGCATCCAGACAAACCCAGATCCAGGGCCGGTTTCTGTTTGCAGACTTTAATACAAAGCAACCACGTCTTTTATTAGACAGGCTGATATGTGAGTTTAAACTCGACTTGTTCTGGATTTTAGATGTTTGAACTGTTAGTGGAGGTTTATTGTATTTAAAATATTTCTCTCATGCAGAAATATACAAATCTAAGGAACCGAAACATCAACATTATGACATTAATATTGTAAATCCTGATTTTACACAGTAAAGCATCAGAGCAAGCAGAGTCCAGATCTATACCTATACCACCTGCCCTGGTGGTATAGAAAGTCTAACAGCCAGTGTAACAGCAAAGCCGACTAAATATCAACCATTCAGCTACTAACAGGATCTTTTTTTACAGGCACTGTTTATTATTCTGTCTGAACAGGATCCGTCATCAGCAGCCACGTCCATAAAAACATATCGCCATAGATGTAACTCAGCCTCTCTTCCTGTCTGCCTAAACACACACTTCTCATTCATAGTTTCCCTTTGAACAGTAACATATACTGTGGCATTTTACTGCTATCAGCTCAGTTTAACAGCTGTGGGAACAGGACTATCATTTGACCTTCGTCTGTAGGATAATGAGAGTAATAAGTAAATGAATAACAGCTTAAGACAGAGACTTCATTTCTCACTACGTGGTCGACACTTTAACTTTATTCACTGTTCACACATGAATACCACCGTCAGAGAAGCAGCTGGCAGCACTGGTTGATCATTTTTAGGACCAAAATATATTTCTGATCTTCTGCTTCGTTATGAACCATCCAGACCTCTCAGGTCGTCTGGGATCAGGTCTGCTTTCTGTCCCCAGAGTCAAAACTAAACAAGGAGAAGCAGCGTTCAGTTATTATGCTTCGTATATCTGGAACGTCTGCTGAAACTGTCAGCTCTTCTTTTGTTTGAGAACCTCTAAGGCTTTATCCTGTTTTTATTTCTGTTGAACTCTTCAGTGTCCCTCTGTTGCTTTCATGTTTTGTGTAAAGCACTTTGAAATGTCTTGTTGTTGAAATGTTTGCCTGCAGAGACCATCAGAGAATCAGGTGTTCATCCAGTCCAGCAGGTGGCAGCACTGACAGTCTGCTGAGCTGAAACACAGGAAGCAGGTTGAAGAAGCAGCTGCTCTTTCTTCCTTCTGACAAACAGCTGAAGGATCAGGATCAGATCCAGATCCAGGTCCAGGCTCAGGCTCAGTTAGTGGGGACTAGAGTTCTTCCTGGGTCAAGGAAAACATTAGATGGTGTAAATAACAAATACACATACTGTTTTATTAAAAATGGTCCAAACTGGTGTAAACTGGTTTCAGACTGTGTGTACTGGTGTAAACTGGTTTCAGACTGTGTACTGGTCTGACCTCGGGCCAGAGATAAGATCAGACCCAGGATCAGTGCTGAGGCTCCGATGGCGATCTTGTTTCTCTCAGACTCAGGCAGGGACGGGTCTGAGGACAGACAGGCAGAGAGACAGACAGGCAGAGAGACAGACAGGTGAGCAGGGAGACAGGTGGTCAGACAGACAGGTAGAGAGACAGACAGGTAGAGAGACAGACAGGTGAGCAGGGAGACAGGTGGTCAGACAGACAGGTGGTCAGACAGACAGGCAGGTGGTCAGACAGACAGGTAAACAGACAGACAGGTGGTCAGACAAACAGGTGGGCAGACAGACAGGTGATCAGACAGACAGGTGAACAGACAGACAGGTAAACAGACAGACAGGCGGTCAGACAGACAGGTGAGCAGACAGACAGGTGGTCAGACAGACAGGTGGTCAGACAGACAGGTGGTCAGACAGACAGGTGAGCAGACAGACAGGTGGTCAGACAAACAGACAGGTGGTCAGACAGACAGGCGGTCAGACAGACAGGTGAGCAGACAGACAGGCGGTCAGACAGACAGACAGGTGGTCAGACAGACAGGTGAGCAGACAGACAGGTGGGCAGACAGACAGGTGAGCAGACAGACAGGTGGGCAGACAGACAGGTGCTCAGACAGACAGGTGCTCAGACAGACAGGCGGTCAGACAGACAGGTGGGCAGACAGACAGGTGGTCAGACAGACAGGTGGTCAGACAGACAGACAGGTGGTCAGACAGACAGGCGGTCAGACAGACAGGTGAGCAGACAGACAGGCGGTCAGACAGACAGACAGGTGGTCAGACAGACAGGTGAGCAGACAGACAGGTGGGCAGACAGACAGGTGAGCAGACAGACAGGTGGGCAGACAGACAGGTGCTCAGACAGACAGGTGCTCAGACAGACAGGTGCTCAGACAGACAGGCGGTCAGACAGACAGGTGGGCAGACAGACAGGTGGTCAGACAGACAGGTGGTCAGACAGACAGACAGGTGGTCAGACAGACAGGCGGTCAGACAGACAGGTGGTCAGACAGACAGGTGTTTACCCCAGTCAGTCACCAGAGGTTCCTTCAGGCTGGCGTGCTCCACCACACAGGAGATCTTCTCTCCAGACCTGATTCAACACAAACCAACACGTCAGACTCTCTGACACACTTACTGACAGACCTGGACCTGGACCTGGACCTGGACTCACCTGGGCGTGTACTCCAGGTGAGAGTGGACCTGGTAGTACCAGTCCCCGTCTTCCAGCTCATCAGTGGAAGTGACATCAGAGGTGACTTCCTGTCCGTCTCTGAGCCAGCCCACTCTGATCTGTTTGGGGTAGAAGCTGAAGACGCTGCAGACCAACATGGAGGGATGTTTACCACCAGGGGGCGTCGTGGAGCGCAGACGGACGGAGGGCTCAGCTGGAACACAGACAAGATTAATATTATTATTAATAATGTCATCATTATGATGCAAAGTTCCGCCCACTGGTTTTGCTGGTTAACAGACTTCACAGGGTCAGGGTTATAGTCAGTGAAGATCTAGGTTGGAGTTTATTAATCTAGTCAGCTGAAGAGTAAACCTGACATCTCCACCTCACAGCTGATGTAAAGAGCAGGATGCACAGCAGTGACCCAGTAATACTGATTTTACTTATTGTTATTAAGAATTCAGCAGGATTGTCCGGTGTTGTAGTAGCAGGCTTTGACCAGCAGATGGTGACGTGAGCGGATATTAATGTTTTGTTTGATACAGACTGATAATCAAACAGAAGTCCTCAGTGAACAGGATAGAGATTATAAATCTGCCCAAATATAGAAGATAAAATCTGCAGATTAAATATTTAAACCTTGTCTTAAAGAGGAAAATGTTATATGATTAAAGTGTGTTATTTCAGTGTCAGTGAACCATGATGTGATGCTGTTGGACGCCCCAGAAACAAACTGACCTGACTTAGACAGAGTGTGGCTGTACCAGTTCCCAATGTTGCGCAGGCACACGGTCGTCTTCTGAGCTCTCGCCACAGCCAGTTGTCCAGTATCTTTGTTCAAGCGCTCAGCGTTCTTCACTCCCAGCTCAGTCAATCCAACAAAGTGTCCCACGCTGCTGCTGAACCTGAGGAACTCCAACTTGTTGAAATAGTACGACTCGATGAACTCGATGTCCTTCGGATGAGTGGAGTTAAACAAACAGCGGACCACTGAGGAATGCAAGAACCCACCTAGAGAGCAACAGACTCAGTCTGAGAGCTGCACAATCTGGAAATAAGTAATCACAGAACTGTGCACTGACGGTACCTGCTGTGTGGAGGCTGATGAAGAGGAGGGTGAAGCTGAGAAAGGATGAAGCCATGTTCCGTTATTTAGAGAGTCAGACTGAGAGCTGCTGTTAGAACAGATGAAGGATCACATGACCTGATCATCATCTGTTACCAGGCAGATGGTTTACTTTACTTGTCTCATTTAGTTAGCCTGTTTATGTGCCTGTTAGGATTATTAGAAACTGTGTTAACAAACTCTTACATGGTTTTCTGTTCACAAAACATCAAATGTGAGCATTTTAAGACGTTTGGTTGAACAGCTTAGTAGATAGAGTGTCGGTTTTCAACGCAGCACTTTTGGCCCTGGTCTCATGGGTTATAGCCTTATAGCAAGCGGCAAACATCCGGTCTCCCGCCTGACGCCAATACGGAAGTGTCTGAAACTGCAGTTCATCGAGTGGCCACTTGAGGCTGGCTGCAGAAGGGAGTCAATCTCCATTGACCCCCATGTTAAAATGCCCAACTTTACAGCAGAATAAAACATGTTTACAGCCTGTTTCAAAAAATGGTTTTAGTGCATATCGCTAATTTTGCCCTTCGTGACAACTGTGAGGGGGTGAATTTTTTTATAACTCACCTGCTTAAATTATATTAAGCCTTAAAGTTCTGCATTATTAGGGGCGTGGTCGCTTTGATTGACAGGCGTCTCTAGCCTCTGCCACTCCTAACATAGTGTCCGCCGTCTGTTAGCCTCACTCAGCTACACGGAGCTCTGAGGCTCAGCCTGTCGGAGGCTTTTGGACATTTCTACATACAGATACCGGATGATTAATGGCAGGCTGTGCAGTTCATTGGAGAGAGAACCTCCAGGAAATCCTCCGTGTTCTACTTGGTGAGTAGCTTTATGGCTCTTTGGAAGAAGCTGCTTAACTGTCTACCTATTGTTGTCTTTACAGGTACCAGAGGAGCTGATTGCAGAACAGCTCCAGCTTCCAGCTCTACAGGAGAGAGCAGCTCCAGCTTCCAGCTCTTCGGGAGAGAACAGCTCCAGCTTCCAGCTCTACAGGAGAGAGCAGCTCCAGCTTCCAGCTCTTCGGGAGAGAACAGCTCCAGCTTCCAGCTCTAAAGGAGAGAACAGCTCCAGCTTCCAGCTCTTCGGGAGAGAACAGCTCCAGCTTCCAGCTCTTCAGGAGAGAACAGCTCCAGCTTCCAGCTCTACGGGAGAGAACAGCTCCAGCTTCCAGCTCTACGGGAGAGAACAGCTCCAGCTTCCAGCTCTTCAGGAGAGAACAGCTCCAGCTTCCAGCTCTACAGGAGAGAACAGCTCCAGCTTCCAGCTCTACAGGAGAGAACAACTCCAGCTTCCAGCTCTTCGAGAGAACAGCTCCAGCTTCCAGCTCTAAAGGAGAGAACAGCTCCAGCTTCCAGCTCTTCGGAGAGAACAGCTCCAGCTTCCAGCTCTTCAGGAGAGAACAGCTCCAGCTTCCAGCTCTTCGGAGAGAACAGCTCCAGCTTCCAGCTCTAAAGGAGAGAACAGCTCCAGCTTCCAGCTCTTCGGAGAGAACAGCTCCAGCTTCCAGCTCTTCAGGAGAGAACAGCTCCAGCTTCCAGCTCTTCGGAGAGAACAGCTCCAGCTTCCAGCTCTTCGGGAGAGAACAGCTCCAGCTTCCAGCTCTTCGGGAGAGAACAGCTCCAGCTTCCAGCTCTTCGGGAGAGAACAGCTCCAGCTTCCAGCTCTTCGGGAGAGAACAGCTCCAGCTTCCAGCTCTACGGGAGAGAACAGCTCCAGCTTCCAGCTCTACGGGAGAGAACAGCTCCAGCTTCCAGCTCTACGGGAGAGAACAGCTCCAGCTTCCAGCTCTACAGGAGAGAGCAGCTCCAGCTTCCAGCTCTTCGGGAGAGAACAGCTCCAGCTTCCAGCTCTAAAGGAGAGAACAGCTCCAGCTTCCAGCTCTTCGGGAGAGAACAGCTCCAGCTTCCAGCTCTTCAGGAGAGAACAGCTCCAGCTTCCAGCCTCACGGGAGAGAACAGCTCCAGCTTCCAGCTCTACGGGAGAGAACAGCTCCAGCTTCCAGCTCTTCAGGAGAGAACAGCTCCAGCTTCCAGCTCTACAGGAGAGAACAGCTCCAGCTTCCAGCTCTACAGGAGAGAACAACTCCAGCTTCCAGCTCTTCGGGAGAGAACAGCTCCAGCTTCCAGCTCTAAAGGAGAGAACAGCTCCAGCTTCCAGCTCTTCGGGAGAGAACAGCTCCAGCTTCCAGCTCTTCAGGAGAGAACAGCTCCAGCTTCCAGCTCTTCGGGAGAGAACAGCTCCAGCTTCCAGCTCTAAAGGAGAGAACAGCTCCAGCTTCCAGCTCTTCGGGAGAGAACAGCTCCAGCTTCCAGCTCTTCAGGAGAGAACAGCTCCAGCTTCCAGCTCTTCGGGAGAGAACAGCTCCAGCTTCCAGCTCTTCGGGAGAGAACAGCTCCAGCTTCCAGCTCTTCGGGAGAGAACAGCTCCAGCTTCCAGCTCTTCGGAGAGAACAGCTCCAGCTTCCAGCTCTTCGAGAGAACAGCTCCAGCTTCCAGCTCTACGGGAGAGAACAGCTCCAGCTTCCAGCTCTACGGGAGAGAACAGCTCCAGCTTCCAGCTCTTCAGTAGAGAACAGCTCCAGCTTCCAGCTCTACGGGAGAGAACAGCTCCAGCTTCCAGCTCTTCAGGAGAGAACAGCTCCAGCTTCCAGCTCTACGGGAGAGAACAGCTCCAGCTTCCAGCTCTTCGGGAGAGAACAGCTCCAGCTTCCAGCTCTACGGGAGAGAACAGCTCCACCTTCCAGCTCTTCAGGAGAGAACAGCTGCGGCTTCCAGCTCTACGGGAGAGAACAGCTCCAGCTTCTAGCTCTTCAGGAGAGAACAGCTCCAGCTCCAGCTTCCAGCTCTTCGGGAGAGAACAGCTCCGGCTTCCAGCTCTTCAGGAGAGAACAGCTCCAGCTTCCAGCTCTACAGGAGAGAACAGCTCCAGCTTCCAGCTCTACAGGAGAGAACAGCTCCAGCTTCCAGCTCTTCAGGAGAGAACAGCTGCGGCTTCCAGCTCTACGGGAGAGAACAGCTCCAGCTTCTAGCTCTTCAGGAGAGAACAGCTCCAGCTCCAGCTTCCAGCTCTTCGGGAGAGAACAGCTCCCGCTTCCAGCTCTTCAGGAGAGAACAGCTCCAGCTTCCAGCTCTACAGGAGAGAACAACTCCAGCTTCCAGCTCTTCGGGAGAGAACAGCTCCGGCTTCCAGCTCTTCAGGAGAGAACAGCTCCAGCTTCCAGCTCTACAGGAGAGAACAGCTCCAGCTTCCAGCTCTTCGGGAGAGAACAGCTCCAGCTTCCAGCTCTTCGGGAGAGAACAGCTCCAGCTTCCAGCTCTTCAGGAGAGAACAGCTCCAGCTTCCAGCTCTTCGGGAGAGAACAGCTCCAGCTTCCAGCTCTTTAGGAGAGAACAGCTCCGGCTTCCAGCTCTTCAGCAGAGAACAGCTCCGGCTTCCAGCTCTTCAGGAGAGAACAGCTCCAGCTTCCAGCTCTACAGGAGAGAACAGCTCCAGCTTCCAGCTCTTCGGGAGAGAACAGCTCCAGCTTCCAGCTCTTCGGGAGAGAACAGCTCCAGCTTCCAGCTCTTCAGGAGAGAACAGCTCCAGCTTCCAGCTCTTCAGGAGAGAACAGCTCCAGCTTCCAGCTCTACAGGAGAGAACAGCTCCAGCTTCCAGCTCTTCAGCAGAGAACAGCTCCGGCTTCCAGCTCTTCAGGAGAGAACAGCTCCAGCTTCCAGCTCTACAGGAGAGAACAGCTCCAGCTTCCAGCTCTTCGGGAGAGAACAGCTCCAGCTTCCAGCTCTTCGGGAGAGAACAGCTCCAGCTTCCAGCTCTTCAGGAGAGAACAGCTCCAGCTTCCAGCTCTTCAGGAGAGAACAGCTCCAGCTTCCAGCTCTACAGGAGAGAACAGCTCCAGCTTCCAGCTCTTCAGGAGAGAACAGCTCCAGCTTCCAGCTCTTCGGGAGAGAACAGCTCCAGCTTCCAGCTCTTTAGGAGAGAACAGCTCCGGCTTCCAGCTCTTCAGGAGAGAACAGCTCCAGCTTCCAGCTCATCAGGAGAGAACAGCTCCAGCTTCCAGCTCTACAGCTCCTGCTTTTCTTTTTACTCACAAAAGCTGAACACTACTGACGTAAAATTCTGACACTGGGTTCTTATCAACAGACTCTATCATTATAATAACTCAACACATTTCAAGTCATATAAAACTACTTTTACATTTGTAACCTTTAAATATTGATGTTTTCATTAATGCAAGACAAGAGTTTAATTTATCAATCTATTGCTTTTGTATTAGGAACACTTTGTTATAAAGTCTGTCAAACTAATTATACATAATAAAATTATTCTTCATTATCAGTTTCATATTTTAATTTTAAATAGTGTGATATAAACTTAACAATATATTCTAGTTAACAGCTGTAAATGAAAAAATATTAAGATGTTATTTATAGGTCAACATTTTTGTTAATAGAAAGTAAAAAACTAAAGGTTGGTGTGTATATGGTTTTATTTTGACATTTCTTTAAGAGACAAACGTGACATTGACTGAGAAGTTACTCAGTAGTGAAAAACAAAGAATTATCTGCACACTGAGTAGATTTGAAGCCCTGTAGGAGGTTTACATTGTTTAGATTCACCTGTTTACTACATGTGCATTCGGTCAGCTCTGAGACCTCAGAGGTCACACTGAACCACCTGGTGGGATTCATAATTACTCTGTGCAGATCATTCTTTGTTTCAGCACTTACCCACAGGATGGTCTGGATGTGCCCACATTATTCTGTTTTGAACTAGACTTATATCAGAGCAGCAAACAAGGCGCTCTTCAGAAACTTCAGGCTCTGGTATACAATATATGGGTACTGGGTGTATGGCTCCTTATTTATCTTAAAAGTATAAGGTAGAAAGTAAAAATACTCCTGCACACACAGAAGTACACTGCATAATTACTTTTCAAAATTTCATGTGAAACGTTCGGGAGTATTTTCACTTTTCAACTTATACCAGACTGATGTTCTTTAGCAAGAGTTCAGTTTTAATGGTCCATGTTTTTTCTGTGGTTTACCATTAGCTTTTCAGTAAGTAGTAAAGACAGCATACAAGCATATGTCGTGGAAATTTAGATTCCTGGTGAGAGATTAGGCAAATAATGGAGTTACAACCAACCGTTGTCTTTGAAGAATTTATTTAACAAAAGAGAATAACAGAGAAGTACTACAACTTGATCAGCTGGACCAGAGGTTCTGTCTTCTAAGACAGTCAGTAACGTCTGGCCCAGAACAAAGGGATGCATAGTCATTTACACAGTCTGGGTATCTATGTTTTGGGAACAAACAGATCCTCTGCCTGGTCTGCCTGGTCCCAGACAGAACAGGAGAGGAACAGAAAACAACTCCACATCCTTGACTTAAACCCTACACACCTGTGGACAGACTAGCAGAATAAGAAACAATATATATAAGACATAATAATAAGAATAATAAGAATAATAATAAAAGGAACACTTTGGCTTAAACAATGTATAAGACATAATAATAATAAAGGAAAAATAGCACTATTATGAGTACTTGCATAAATGGATAATAAGTGTAAGAAGAATACAATTTTCTGCCCTTACAATCCTCCCTCTGGCCATATAAATGGACAAACCTAAGTATAGAAAATTGTCAGCACATCAACGAATGTTCTCATTTTACTGTTTAAACAAACGCATCATCAACTGACAATAAGAAAATTAGCTTTAGCTGTTTTTGTAGAACATAGACATCCTGGAGTTATGAGCAAGCAGAAAGGTTGAAAAAAATACAGTTTGATCTAAACTACTTGGTCAAAACAATCAACATCCTCAAAAGGAGGAATCCAGTTAGTTTCTGCCAGATGCTCAGCTAGGGACAACATCTGGTGGGCAAGAGCCGCGTTGACAGTCTTGCCTATGACACCTCGGATACAGGGAATGACGCAACATCCTATCAGTGCGAACACTGCTAGGGTCATGATTACAGCAGACCCAGAGGTCAGGAGGAATGACTTCCATTTCCGGATCATCGAGTCAAACCACTCAGTCATCCAGACATCTGTACCAGCATTCTCTTTTAACTCTCGGGCTAGAGTTTCCAGTTTAGACAAGGCTAAAGTAAAAGTGCCGTCGCTGTCAGTGTTGTTGGGGATAAATGTGCAACATGAATCACCAAACATGACGCAAACGCCTCCTTTTTCCGCAAGTAACATGTCTAACGCCAGCCTATTTTGCCAGGCCATCTGGGAGGTAGCATGCAATTGTGCTCCCAGAGCCCTGAGAGCATCACGCGTGAGGTTAGCGTAAAGTTGCTGCGTAAAATAAACATAATTAATCCAATCTACATTCTTATTAATTGTGCACCACCAACACAGGCTTGATTCAAAACCGGCCGCAATTTGATTTCTTGCTTTGAACTCATTTGGGACTCCTCTAGGCACCCCGATGGCATCTATGTACACATGAGGGTGCGCGGAGGAGAAATCTGGGATGGAGCGTGTCTGCCTATGAGGCTGTGGGGCATCATATGGCATGATAAGGACATCTAATGCCAAGACCACCCTTGCGCATGTACCTCTCCATCCTTCCGGTAGAGTTTGGTACAGCCGACCATTCCCACATGACCAGTACAGGTCAGGGATGGCACGGACTTGGTGTGACAGCATGTCAGCGTTGGGCCTGTATGCAGTGTGGCAGTTTGTGAGGTCGTCTACAGTGCATTCAGTGGTACAGTCCCAGGTGTGTGAGCACACCCCAGGAAAATGCCCCACCGATTGATCAGCCGTGTAAACCCCCTTAGAATGTGTCTCCCCTCGGTGGAAACACTCAAATTTGGCATCTGTTGCAACTGTGGTGTTCTGAGGAGTAGGCGTGACAGTGTTTGTCTGGGTGTCCAGGAGTGGACATTTAGCGTAAGTGTCTAGCAGGTCCATGTCGACCTTGTAGCCGCGTGTGAGCATGCAGTCCCAGGCCCCGGCCGGGGTCTGGGAGGTATCGGACAGTGGAAAAGGTTTAAATTTGGAAACTACATGTGAGCGTTCCGCGCAGGCTGTATAAGGCAGAGGTAACTGCCTAGAGCGCAGCTTTCCGGTCATGCATGCATAGCAACTAGAATTTACAGTGGCGCGCACAGAACTATTCAATACTCGGTACCAGGCGTTCCCTTCCGGTGGGAATGTCAGTGGTGTTACTGCTCGCTTTGATCTGTTAAGACTATGTGGTGTCAGTGTGGTCGAATTGGATGCAGGTGGACGTTGTTCAAAAACATACAGAATAGGAAACACTACAATCACAGAAATACCAGTCAACAACAACATTGAACCTCTCAAACCAAGCCGCTCCCATCCTGGCAACCGGAAGGGGTGCCACGGTCGTGTGGAGCTGGATTCCATCATCGTTTCCTCGTTGGTCACTCTGTAGTTCAAATACGTGTAATGTAGTGTTTTGCTGCCTGCTTCTTTCTTCTTCCCCCCCCTCATTCACGTCCCCACGGAGCAATGAATGTTATGTGCCTATGCCTATATGTATGGTCAATTCAAAATACTGAAAATAGTGACTTGTGGTTTCCTGAAACACAGGTAATTACCCTTCTGGCGTGCTGTCCTCAGCGCGTCTGGTTTGCTGAGCTCGAGCCAGTTGGTTTGGGATGTGGATGGAGGTCTCCACGTCGTTGCAGGGTTCTGGGATAGGCTTACAGTGGCTGGCGTGAACCCATGTATCCCGTCCTGTGACTTTCACTGCGGTTTCGGTGGTTAGAAGAACTTGGAAAGGACCCCGGAAACGCCGTTGCTTCCAGTGCTTTCTCCTGTGGTCCTTGATGAGTACCCAATCTCCAGGTTTTAGGTTGTGGAGAGTAGCCGTGGCCACTGAGGGTAATGCACTTTTCACCTGGGAGTGCAGAGCCGAAAGAGAAGAAGAGAAATTAGCACAGTATCTCAACATTTCATCATCACAACTTAATGTGGTTGGTACCGAGTGCTTCACTGGTCCTATTCCCGTCTGTGGGGGTCTGCCAAATAGGATTTCAAACGGACTCAGACCCCATTTGTTTCTCACCCGTGTGCGCATGTGAAAAAGCACTAGTGGGAGTGCCTTTACCCATGAGAGTCCTGTCTCATCACAACACTTTGCTAATTTGGACTTAAGTACCCCATTCTCACGTTCCACAGCCCCTGCACTCTGGGGGTGATACAAACAGTGATGGCGCATGTCAAATCCAAGGTATTTGGAAACCTCGGAAAGAGCCTTGTTTACAAATCCTGGTCCATTGTCACTGCTGATGACTGTTGGGATTCCCCACCTGGGAATCAGCTCGGTCAGTAAGGCTTTTGCCACTGCACTGGCATCCTGCTTGGCAGATGGAAACACCTCAACCCATTTACTGAACATATCAACAACAACAAGGCAGTATGTCTTTCCCTGGCATGGGGAAAGTTGAATGAAGTCCATCATAAGGTGATCAAAAGGCTTACCTGGCGGTGGATGACCAGCCGGCGGCATGTGAATAGCCCCTGCTGCATTGTTAGCTGCACAAATCATACGTTTTCTGCAAAAATCCTGTGCAAAAACAGAAAACCCCCTCGTGTACCACACAGAGTTAATTGCTGAGCACATCCCCCCTTTGCCCACGTGATCTCTCCCGTGAGCCATTTTTGCATAACAATGGTAGAAAGCGCGTGGCAAACATGGCTTGTCATCAGGACCCATCCACACAGAGTTTCTGAACACAGCTCCTGACTTAGCCCACTGGGCTCGCTCCTGTGGAGTAGAAAGAGACTGAATGGTTTTCACATCGTCATATGGAGACACCTCCTCCGGTGTATCCAACATTAGACAACATGGAACAAACTTGGAGCCTGATACTGCTGCTGTCTTAGCAGCAGCATCTGCTGAAGCATTTCCTGCAGAAACAGAATCTGTTTTGTTAGAGTGTGCAGCACATTTTATCACTGTAATCACTGTAGGGAGCAGAACAGCATCCAACAGGCCAGACACAAGGTTGTGGTGTGCTATTGGTTTACCTGCTGATGTCAGAAAGTCTCTCTGCCGCTACAAAGCAGCAAAATCATGAATTGTTGCAAATGCATAGCGAGAGTCTGTGTAGATATTAACTGTTTTGCCTTTACCCAGCTTGCAGGCTTCCGTGAGAGCCACTAGCTCTGCGGCCTGAGCTGAAAAATGTGCAGGTAACTTACCACTGAACAATGTTTCATGCTGAGTGACAACTGCAAACCCCACCAAACCTTCACCAGTGTCTGGCGAGCGGGACGCTGATCCGTCCACAAACAGTTCAAGATCTGCATTTTCCAGAGGGATGTCTGTTAGATCTGGTCTTGGAGTGCACACCTGGTTAATGGAAACAACACAATCATGTGGATCCCCATCTGCTGATGTAGGGAGGAGAGTAGCAGGGTTAAGAACAGTACATCTTTTAACAGTGATGTTAGGCATGTCAAGAAGAGTAGTGTGATATCTTAACCAGCGCTGTGCAGACAAATGTGATGTCTTTTGTGTGTGTAGAATGTGTGCAACTGCATGTGGTACCATAAGCGTGAGGTCACCATATCCTACAATGTCTCGTGATGCCACCACTGCCTTTTCCGCTGCTGCTACAGCTCAGAGGCACAGTGGCAGTCCAGCAGCAACAGGGCCGAGTCTGGAGGAAAAATAACCTACAGGTCGTTGTTTTCCCCCGTGCTCCTGAGTCAGAACAGAAGTCATGTACCCGTTCTTCTCGTCAACAAACTGAGTAAATGGTCGGTCAGGTTTTGGAAGGCCCAGTGTGGGCGCAGACTGTAAAGAGCCCTTTAAGTCTGTGAAAGCTTTTTCAGCCTCGTCAGTCCAAGTCAGTTGGTCATGTGCACAGAGATCTTTACCATGAATCATGGAAGAGAGGGGTGCCTCTCTTTGTGAGTAGTTTGGCAGCCATTGTCTACAGTATGACGTCATTCCTAGAAAACTCATTAACTGTTTCTTTGTTTGTGGTTTTGGAACAGACTGAATACTCAAAAGGCGTTTGGGGGAGAGGGATTTGCCCTCTGCAGTGATCACGTGCCCCAAATATTTCACTTCTGTCTGGGCGAATTGCAATTTAGACAGACTAGCCTTGTGGCCATTGTGAGCTAAATGTTTTAGCAGCACAACGGTGTCAAGCTTGCATGCTTCATGGGAGGGACTGCAGACCATGATGTCATCAACGCATACTGCAACAAAACCGAACCGTGCGGTAGATGTAAACTTTGGAGACTATCACGTAGCGCACTGTGGAAAACCCCAGGGATTCGCGGTATCCCATGGGGCAGCGCTGACTATGTGTAGCTTTTCCCGTTAAAGGAAAAAGCAAACCAGTACTGGCTGTCTTTGTGTACTGGTACTGAAAAAAATGCATTTGCCAAATCAACAACCGAAAAATGTGTGGCATCTGCCGGAATCAGTGACAAAATTGTGTGTGGATTTGCCACTTCTGGTGCTCGCGGATGCACCGCTGCGTTTACTGCCTGCAGGTCTTGGACAAACCTCCATTCTGTAGGTTGGCCTTCTTCCCGGATTTTCTTTACCGGAAAAATGGGTGTGTGCACTGGGGAGTCAGGACATGGAACGATGACTCCAGCCTGTAACAATGAATCAAAAACCGGTTTAATACCTTCAAGCGCTTCTTGTTTAATGGGATATTGTTTCACACAGGGACGAAAATCTGATCTTGGGCGAACAACCAGAGGCGTGGCTCCTTTTATCAGTCCCACGTCAAATTTGTCTCGGGCCCATAACTCAGCCGGCACCTCCGACAGTTCGGCCATGTCCACCTGTGTATGCGCAACCATGTTGCATGAGAAACCTGTTACTGGACTTAGTTCAACAGATCTCTTAACCAGAGCAGTGTATGTCAAAACAGTTTTGAATACATCACCCTCCTTACTGTACAGTGTTCTCGGGTCCCCTTTCACAGGCTTGTAGTCAGTCAGCCGACTCCGAACGTGAACCCATTTCTCCAGATCCCTCCATTTCCAATCGGCAGGCTTAGCCAACGCCACATGCGGGCAAAACTCACCCTGGAACAACTGAGATTGAGCAGAAGAGAGAAACACAGAAACAACAGCAGCCCTGCTTGTCCAATAAACATGCTGTAAACACAGTGTTTCTACCTTTTCACTGTCCCTGTTCCATAATTTCTCAAATTTCTCATCTTGTCCCTCAGAACAGTGTGCTGTGCAGTGCAAGGAATCATCTGGTTGAAAATCAGAGGCCTGAGTACAGTGTTGATTTACAAATTTCCTCAGTTGTGGTACCACTGCAGACACACTAGATGGCGCCAAAACCCACCCATACACAAAGTTCAGTGCCTCTGCACTGTATCTCACCATCTGAAATGGAATATTCAGTCGGCTTACTTTCAACCCCTCGGGATGTGAGGTTAAAACAATACCAAAATGAATCATGAGATCTCGTCCCATTAAATTGATTGGACAATTCTCTGACAACAAAAATGAGTGTTTGGTTTTGGTGTCATCCAGCGCACATGACAGTGGTGTCGTGTATGGTTCTGAAATAGGAATTCCCCCTGACCCCACAGTTTTGCAAAACCGCCCACTTCTCTTTGGTGGAGTTGGTAAAGCAGATTTTTTCAAAACTGATATGGTGGCCCCAGAGTCAACTAAAAACACCACAGGGTGTCCTGCTATGTTTAAAACTAACTCGGGCAGCTTCCTGAATCCCTCATTTCCATCTATATACATTTCAAAAGTCAAATGGTCAAGTTTATCAATGTTTTTCTTAGCTTCAATGTAAGTTATTGCCATCATTATTTTGTCATAGTCTGTTATAGTTTGCGACTCACCCATTGATGTGTGTGTGGCAGGCTGGTCCGTCCCCAGGGTCCGCTCCGCCTCCACTCCCTCGTCTCAGTCCGATTTCACGTAAACCCTCTTTTTCTCCTTTACATGCATCCCGCCAATGTCCAGTTTCCCCACAGTTCCAACAAACATCTGGGTCACTGGAACTTTGCCGGTTCTTCTTTCCTACTTTCCCCCGGCCTTTTCTTTTCCAGTTTGAGCGAGCCCCCCCGTTTCCTCCATCTGAGGACTCTTTGTTTTGGTTGGCAGTTTTGACGGTGTTATACATGGACAACTGCGCGTCCACCAGCTTCTTTTGCAGCTCTTTCCCTTTAGTTTCTTCTCTCTCCTTAAACTCTTCCTCTGCGTGTCGAGCATAATCCAATATCTGTGAAAGTGGCGCTGTTCTCCAAGAGACGCATCTGCGTTTCACTGCTGCTGTGATTTCCGGCCTCAACCGTGCCAGGAAATGCTGTATGAGATGCACTTCATACGGGAGCAATGGAACAGCCCCCATCTGACCCCGTGTCATTCCGCTGTGAAGATCGAATGCAGCTGTCAGACGGGCTAGATAAGCCTGACAAGTCTCTGTCGGCTCCTGCTCCACTGATGTAATATTAGACAAGTCCATCCGCATTGGAAAAGCGGTTTTACATGCAGTGATTAGACCTGTGATAGCATTTCTGTAGTCATCATTATTAGCATGACTATAAACCACTTCTGTCAGCCGACACGCCTGTATCTCTGGTGTGAAATAGGACGCGATCTTGTAATAGTCCATCTTGAGCATTTTGCTCAGCATGCGCTGTAGTTCAGTCATTGTTGGTCGGTACTCTTTGACAAACTGATTCATTTGTTTCTCAAAGTTCTCGATGTTGTGTACCGGATTGGTCAAAAGACCAATTGCGTCTGCAATGTCTGCTTCAGTCCAGGGACGGAAAACTAGCACCGGGCCTGCGTGCCCTGCAGCTTCCATCATTGGCATTTCCAGGTTCAAATGTTCATCAGTCTTAGACTCAGACCTCAGCGCATATCGAGGTCGCTCCAAAGATAGTGCCCTCGGCTTCCTGTCAGTACCTCTGCACATAGAGCTGCGTCTCTGAGGCATCTGTGTCCTGACACCACCAAGGCCCTCTCCCTCAGTCTTTGATGGAACTCGGAGCGTTACTGCGCCTCCAGCAGCTACAGCTGGTGTTGCGGCTTTGGTTTCAGGCTCCTCCGGAGCCATTGCGTGCGCTCCTTGGAGCTGTTGATCTGGAACTGGCGGTTGGTTCACATCTGGGTTGTAGGGAGGAGGAAGCGGTGCGGAGTCCAGGTCCGGATCCAACCGAAATGGATTTTTCCCAGAGTACACCTCAGGCAGAGAAGGATACAAAGTGTTAGGTTGCGCTTGAGTTGTTTGTGCATTGAGATTAGAAGTTAATGGCAATGCGGCTGGCGTTTGTTGTGTTTGTTGTGTGCATTGTGCCAAAAAATCCCAAAAATCCTTTTTCATGCTCTCCCTCTTTTTACCCTGAGTGCTCTTATCCTGATCATCTTTTCTGTGACTTTTTCTCTCCCTGGCCTCTGCTTCATCCTTCCATTCCATATAAGCTTTCCAGTCTGCTTTAAATGGTTGATTTTTCTTTTGCTGTTTCTTGGACAAGGCTGCATGCTTCTCTGCCGCCTCCTTTTCCTCTGCCTCCAAACGTACCTTCAGTTGTTGCAATTGATGTAGACTAAGGCTCCCCGTTGCTGGGAACCCAAATTCAACCCACTTATCAAATTGTCCCATAGAGTTTTTATGTTTTTCAGTCATGCATTTCACGATTGGTGAGGGTAATGGTGAAACAGTTCCACATCCAGACTTCACTTTACTCTGACACTTTCCCATCGTCTCTTACCACTAGCTACTCTGTACTTGGGTCCACAGCAATAATCAGGTCCACTGAGTTCGGTTAAGTCTGAGGCTAAGCGCTGCAACCCTTAACTTATCAGCTGGAAACCCCAAAAACCCCAGGACACCACAGAGAAAACCAGGACACGTCTGTCCGCGAGCCCCTTTGATCCAGTACCAACTACCCCACCCACTTATCATTTAACAAGCAGATAGAGGGGCCCTGCAGACCACTCGGGCGCGAGTCTTGAGACACTTCCTTAACTCTGTTCAATCTCACTCTTTTTAGCTTCTCACTCAATCATTCACCAATTTCTCACCGTGTAAGTTCAGAACCGGAGCAATGACCAGGGCTCAGTTGAATGCAGCTTCTCACCCACAGGGAGGAATCTCCACACTTCACCAGAGTCCAGATCATGCGTCGGCCCCACGTTGGGCGCCAAAATTGTCGTGGAAATTTAGATTCCTGGTGAGAGATTAGGCAAATAATGGAGTTACAACCAACCGTTGTCTTTGAAGAATTTATTTAACAAAAGAGAAGAACAGAGAAGTACTACAACAGAATCAGCTGGACCAGAGGTTCTGTCTTCTAAGACAGTCAGCAACGTCTGGCCCAGAACAAAGGGATGCATAGTCATTTACACAGTCTGGGTATCTATGTTTTGGGAACAAACAGATCCTCTGCCTGGTCTGCCTGGTCCCAGACAGAACAGGAGAGGAACAGAAAACAACTCCACATCCTTGACTTAAACCCTACACACCTGTGGACAGACTAGCAGAATAAGAAACAATATATATAAGACATAATAATAAGAATAATAAGAATAATAATAAAAGGAACACTTTGGCTTAAACAATGTATAAGACATAATAATAATAAAGGAAAAATAGCACTATTATGAGTACTTGCATAAATGGATAATAAGTGTAAGAAGAATACAATTTTCTGCCCTTACAGCATACATACATACATACATACATACATACATACAATTTATTACAAGTGAACCATACACCGTATCTTTTTTTAAATGGATCTATGATACAAATATGGACAATATTAAAAAGTCAGAGTAAACAGAAGGACAGAAGGCCTTTCCACGTCAGTCCACCCCATCAGCACAATGAGGACTCCCAGGTCTCTGCAGGGCACCAGGTGGGACATCTGATCCACAGTGTGACTCTGGGAGGAAAACGCAGCATACAGTTGATCCACATGTCAACATGTGAGATTTCTGCCAGATCACAAGTGTTTTAGTTAGTTTTGGTTTCCACCTCCTAATCTCAGCCTAATTTATACCCAAAGTCCCAAACGGAGTTCTAAAGGAGATCCAACTATAGCAGTGCAATAACCAGCAAAGTGAATCCTTCTTCCACCACTGAAGAACACAGACTTCAGTTTTATATAAGATAAAAACAAAACACAAAGGAAAGCTGTTAAAACTTAATTCTTATGACATCATCGGCCCAAGCCAATCAGCCGTCCTCGTTTGCTTTGATGAGGAAGAAGGTTCCAGCAGCCACACCGAGCAGACACACAGTCAGACCCAGTCCACAAAACACTGTAAGTCCAACACTGGGGGGGTCTTGTTAACATCTGGAGACAGAAACACAGAGACATTATCACGCTGCTGCTTCACCTCCTCATCTGGAGTTTGGTAATGACATTTACATTTACTCATTTGGCAGACGCTTTTATCCAAAGCGACTTACATTTGAGGAACAACATACAAGCATCAACAGAGCATCAAATACAGATCTACAGCTGACAATACATACTAGTAAGAGCAGCAATAAATCCTAGTAAGAGCTAATGGCACTTCAATGGGGTAAATAACTAGGCGAAGAAGTAAGGGTTAACAAAACGTGCCATCAATACATGATAATTGTAAGGGGAAAGAAGAAGAAGAGCACAGGAAGTGCATGTTAGAGGTTAGGAGTTAGAGATGTTACCAGAGAAAGTGTTCTCTGCAGAGTTTCCAGGAGCTTCTTGAAGTTAGAGAGGGACGCCCCTGCTCTGATGGCGTGTGGTAGCTCGTTCCACCATCGTGGTGTCACAGATGAGAACAGCCGGGACTGGGATCGCTTTGTGTGAAGGGCTGGCAGAGCCAGGCGCCGTTCATTGCAGGAGCGTAGAGGGCGAGAAGGAACGTAGGTTTGTACATTGGAGTTTAGGTAGATGGGTGCAGACCCAGTGGTCACTCTGTATGCAAGCATTAGTGCCAGGGAGCCAGTGGAGGTCACTGAGTAATGGAGTGACATGAGTCCTTTTGGGCTGATCAGAAACCAGACGCGCTGCTGCGTTCTGACCATTTGTAAGGGTTTCACCGCACAAGCTGGAAGACCTGCTAGGAGGGCGTTGCAATAGTCGAGGCGAGAGATAACCATGGCCTGTACCAGAAGTTGGGTGGCATACCGAGTGAGGTAGGGCCTGATTTTCCTTATGTTGTATAGAGCAAAGCGGCAAGACTTAGAGACAGCAGCGACATGGTCTGAAAATGACAGTTGATCATCAATCAAGACACCCAAGTTTCTCACCACCGTGGTTTGAGTGATGGTTGAGGAGTCAATTTGTAGTTTGATGTTATGGTAAATGGATTGTTTGGCTGGAATGACCAAGAGTTCAGTCTTGGAGAGGTTTAGTTGAAGGTGGCAGGCCTTCATCCATGTAGATATGTCCGAGAGACAGTCTGTAATCTGCGCCGAGACAGTGGGATCGTCTGGAAGGATAGGTAGAGTTGCATATCGTCTGCGTAGTAGTGGATAGAGAAGCAGTGCGAGCGAATGATCGGCCCCAGTGAGGTGGTGTAAATTGAGAAGAGAAGGGGCCCAAGCACTGAGCCTTGGGGCACGCCTGTGGAGAGGCAGCGGGAGCAGGATAATTGTCCTTGCCACAAGACACTGTAGGAGCACCCAGAAAGGTAGGATTCGAACCACAGGGGTTTTGCCTGAGATGCCCATTGCTGAGAGTGCAGATAGTAGGATCATGTGATTGGCTGTGTCAAAGGCAGCTGAGCACAGAGATTTCGTGGCTTCATTGGCCTTGACTGTGAGTTTTAATACAGGTTTACTCACCCCAGATCCGGGTCAGAGGACGGTCCAGGGCCGGATGTTGGACTGTGCAGCTGTAAATGTCTCCCTGCTCTGGGATGAACTCCAGTCTGGACGTCTGTCTGTAGGTGTTGTCTGTGTTGGGGAAGGGAACGTTGATGCTGGTTCCTTCAGTCACGTTCTCTCCGTTCTTGGTCCAGTGGATCTTTACAGGAGCAGGATAGAAACCAGTCACATGACAGATCAGCTGGTTCTTCTCTCCCAGCTCCACGTCTTCTCTGGTGTAGACCATCGGGCTGGAAGGAGGATCTGGACAGAAACAACCAGTCAATAAAACTGTAATGATTGGTTTTACTGAATGAAGTCTAACATCTGCACTACAAGCTAACTAAAAAGGCAAATGGTCAACAACGTTAATTATAAAAATGCGGCAACATGGAAATTCACTGTCGACATGTTGTTACTGAGATCTGAGAGGGGAGCAGGGGCGGGTGGTTTATTGGGGCGATTGGCCGACGCATCACCAAACCAGGAAAGGCAGAGGATTTCTCTCACACTGTTAGGCAGCTGTGAATGTTAACTTTACAGCACTTAACCAGTAACAATTATTTATGTGCTGTTTTCTTTTATAGCCAGAAACCACAGAAGAAAGAGGAGGCAGCATGATGTGGCCACTGGCATCTTTGTGTCACTGCAGCAGAGCAGAGGAAAGGAAACCGTGAGATACTTTCAGTGTTCGTACCGCTGTTATCCTGTCTTTACTTTCGGGGTATGTTTTAACTTCTTAAAGTAAATGAAGAGACATCTGGCTTGTGATGTACAGAACACTGTTGGCTCCTGAAACTTTGTAAAAAACAAACAACAGAAGTCGTATGAAAAGGGGCCGTTGCTTTGTTATTGCTTTGTTGCTAAAACTAAAAGAGAATGAGGAGAGTTTGTTCTGTTGAGTATCAGGTCTGATTCACTCTTGTTCTGTCCCGCTCGTTCGTCCCTGATGCAGGGTGTACGTATGAAAGAAGGGCCACGCCTTCCTGCTAAAATAAATATGTCCACTGTGTTAAAATCTGATTGACTGAAGTTTGTCACCGGGGGTTGTGTTTCATTTGGTCGACTGTCGATGGCGTCAGACCCCCTTTTTGTCACGTGTCTGACAGAAGCTCAATGATTGGCTCGTTATCTAGTCACATTTTTATTATACAGAGAGACCTGAGGATATTCAGGAATAACCTCCTGAACCATAAACACTAAAATAAGATGACAAAAAAACATTCTTACACACTGTGTGTTCGGGTTGATTGAAATCTAACAAATCGGTCAGCGTCTATCAGCAGTTTACATGAAGAGGGCTGAGGTGGGAAATATTTACCGAGCTTCACTGGAGGGTTTTTGAGAGCAGCAACAATCGCTTTCAGGTTCGTTCTGCAGACCTGTTGTAAACCCCGAGCAGCTTCATAACCTCCCTCGTAGTTCAAATGGTCTACAAAGGGGGGCTGAGCATCCACTCCTCTCTTGTTGATGAAGTCCACATACCAAAGCTCTTCACCATCCAGACCAAACATCACCTCTTCATCAGTGTCTGAACAGCCAGTGAACTGAATCTCCTCATGTAGACCTGAAGAGAAACCACAGGCCTGTACTGCAAAGGGAGTTCAACCTACTCAGAGTTAACTCAGGTTATCAGGCAAACTCAGGCTTAACAAGGTTTGACTATATTTTCCCCAAAAGGATCGATAGTGTCAGGAGGACACAAGGACGTAAAGTCACGTTAATGTCCAACAAACCCAGGGAGGCTTGTTGGAAGAGCTAGCTAGAATTTTATGGACTCTTCATTAATGAGCAATAAGAGTCAGATGTAAATGTTTAACTGCACAAAGAACAAATAATCACAACTCTACAAACTTGAATATTCTCTGACACTTGTGACGACCCCTGTAGGGCTGTCTTTCTCTGTGCTTCTTATTAGGTAATCGTGAACACCTGAGGGCCCCAGTGTGAGCAGATTATTTAAGCCGGCACTAGTGCAGTCTTTTTTGGTGCTCTTCTCTTTTCCTCGTCGGCAGAGGCGTCCCCCGTCAAGGATGTGGCGTCGGTCATTTCTTGTTTTATTTCTACACTTCAACACCCTCACCTACACCATACGTTCACCCACACCTAACACTACTGACTGGACTGATGTTCACATGACATGCTTTGGTTTATGTTATAGTAAAATTTATTGTTTACTCTTTGTTAAAAATAAATTACTTTTGTTAAACTTTTAGTAGGCCTGCGGTGTATCTCCATATTTTGTCACGGTCCATGAGCCAGAGCGTGGCACACTGAAGTTGATTCATACATTTATGAGAGAAACTGGATTACTGGTTTAAGGAACCACATCGCTTCACTTTGCAAGGCTGCAACATCACACACATCTCTGCTATGCAGTGGAAAGAAATATGAGACTTTTAGAATATTAGAATCGGATTTAACTGTGAGGAGACATGGAGATTTCAGCCTACTGTGTTACCAACCGAGGTGTGACTTTAGAGCCGTATTCAGGAGAAAACACCTGAGTGATTTATTGTGACTTTAATGTCAGGACTTTAAAGTGGCATCATGTAGTTTCCAGCGGCCACTAGCTGTGCGGTTCTAAGATTGCAACCAGGCGTGTGCTCGTGCTCGCTTGAACTCATGAGCGAGCAGAATCCGAAACACAACAGCTTTCATACTGAAATCCTACAATAAACACAGGTACAGCAGCGTGCAGGCTGTGGCTCTTCACTCAGACATGTTCAGGCTCTGTTACTTCAAGGTTCCCGTCTCACAGGCGGATCAACACCGGCGCCGTAACGTTACTTCATTCAGAGCAGCGAGACAGCGGCTACAGACAGACAGAGCTGGGAACTCAGGGAAACTCCCACTGCAACGTTACAGTAATAGTTTTATCAGCTGCAGGTTGAACTAATCCAGGCTCGTCACATGATCACGGTACAATTACTGCATTTAGCCGACGTGCTACATCGTTAGCTCGCCTGCTGCTTTCAGTAACTATCTTTACTATCTGTGAATCTGTCAGGAGGCTCAGCAATGTCAGCACAGCTACATGTACTGGATGATAATGAAACGGGCAGAGAGCTGAACTGAATATTATAAGATTGTGTCACACTTTATAACAGTCAGACCGCAGTAAGTAACTTTACTGTAACTAGTGTTAGCGGATGGCTCTTCTTCCTCTGGGTTGTATATTATGTGGGTCATGTTAGTTACAGCGACTGAGAGGTGGAGAAGCTGTGTACCCATCAGTAAAAGGCAATAAATCTAAACTGAACGTTACGAAGCAAACAGCTGTCCGAGCTAATGTAGCGTTAGCTAGCTGCTCGTGGCTGCATCACTGTGGGATAGTAAACAAATCGCTCCACATTAGCTTTTTACCGTTACATCATTTCGTGCTTTGACTAGTTGAGTTTGTGTTGGAGTCTGTGTTGTGCTGGGAGCAGGTCTTTCTTAGTGTTAGACTCCATGTCATAAGATGCAGTGTCGTCGTTGCCGAGAGCAAAGTAGACACAGCGAGAGGCTCGGGAGCGCCATGCTGGTGTCAGTCACTGGATTTCGCGGAAAATCCGACCCGGAGCTTTCGAATAGGAACAGGAATACCTTCAGGGTTAATAGCCAAACCCGGCAGGTGGATCGTTTAAATGTCAGATTACAACCCCTTCACACACAGGCAATAAAAAAGGATTCATTTTAGTAGAAAAACTCCATACAGCCCCTTTAAAGTCCGGACTTTAAAGTCTGGACTAAAATGTCAGGTCTTTAACGTCTGGCTCCTTTCTGACACACAATCTAAAACACTGGTGAACAATGTGAAAACACTTTGTTTAAACAGCTGGTCTGTCCTCCATGAATCACTGAGGCTGCAGGGCTGTCTGTAACGTGGTAAGGAGAAGTTAACTAACCCGCTCGGAGCAGAGATGCAGAGTAAATCTCCATGGCAACAGAGCTCATGTAACACCTGTCCATCTTTCGTAGTTGGGTTAATCAGGAAGTTACCTCTTGATCAGGAGGATCAGCTGTCTGTTTGATCTGAAGCCTCAGAGTTTAAATCTGAAACATGAAACTTACCGTCAGCTGAGACCCAGAGGACCCAGGAGAGACCGAGGACCAGGACCTTCATCATCTTCACAGCTCTGTGCAGACCTGAACCTGCATGAGACTCTGTAGACCTGAAGAGCATAAGATATCCTCTGTCAGCTGATCAATAATATGTAACGGATGTGTCACAACCACAGGAGCAACAGACAGGAAGTGGTGAGTTTTACTTTGCAGAACCTTCAGTCAGACGTCTGCAGTCAGATTCACTGTGCACACACACACTGCTACTTTAGGGGACATGATTCACATTCAGGACCAGAGACAGAACCACTAACCCTGCAGATGGAACAGTCCGCTTCACTGTTCGAACCCCTTGTTCAGTTTACCTGAAAAACGCTGCCTTCAGGCGTCTGTTGAAGCCCAGGACGTCCTCCCACTCAGAGTGCAGATCAGCATGCGAGCATGGAGTTTTCCTGCAGCACCTGAACGCAGCAGCAGCAGCAGCAGTGTCTCTGGAAAGTCACAACTTTATTTTCAGTTCAGCGTCAGCAGCCAATGAGAAGAGCAGCAGCCGGTGACTCATCAGTTGTCAGAGCAGCACGCTGCAGAGACGATGGCTGAGTTAAGCCATACGGTACAGCTGCAGTACCGGAGGCCGTGTGTCCAGGACCCCGCAGTCCTCGGACCCCAATCCTACGACCCTAGTTTGTTTTGACAGCGCCATCTAGTGAATTGGTGGGGGTCATGCACAGATCATCAGCTGAAACGCCTCTGGAGCAACGAGGGGTTAAGAGTCCTGCTCAGTTCCAGGGCAGAAGAAAACAGGAAACAGGACCACGTTTAATAGAAAAGGAAATTTATTTACAATAAATAACAAAGTGTCTCTCAACGAAAGAGAAACAGAAAACTGACAAAGGTCCTTTTTAAAGGGAACCAAGGCAGCACAGACACAAACGCAGCAGTACTGACAGCAAAATAACAGTAAATCACTGCACCTAACCGCAGGACAGCAGAGTCTGTTACGCCCGGCTTCACTCGGCCGTTAGGTAGCTCGTGGTTGGTCCTCACGAGTCCGCTGTCTCTGCCGAGCTCTCAGTGGACCCCGTCTCTCTCTCTGTAGACCAGCTTCCTTCTCCAGCCCCTGGACTCTGTCCACCGATTGGGAGAGGGGAATCAGCCGCGCTCCTCGGCCTGCTGGCTGTGGCGTTGGGGGCGGAGCTTAGGGCAGAGAGGGAAACACACGGGCCATAACAGACACGATGGTGGATGAGTCTGAATCAAACCTGGGTCTGAACAGCAGCAGCAGGTCCCAGCTGTCACTGCTGTCACAGACGTAAACATACTGACAGCGTTAGCCTGTTGAGCTCACATGTTGTGATGAGCGAAGGGTCAGGATTTAAGGTTAGAGTCCAAGTGTCTGATTGTGTCTGTTTAAAGTCCCTCCTGACAGTTTTAACTCAGCCTGCTTCCTCAAACAGAGAATGGGGGTGTGGTTAATAGTCGGACGTAATACGTTACCATGACAACCACAAACTGACCGGCTGCAGCGTCCACTAACGACATGCTGTGTTAACATCACTACACTTTACTGTTGGCAGGAGCAGCTGTTACCAACACACGATGACCTGACGTGCAAATCTTAATTATTTGTTAAACTATGTGAGTGATCAACGTTGTGAGGGAATGACTCTGAAAAACTATCAATGTCTAAAAAAAAAACAACATAACTATAAAACTATAAATACACTGGAAGGGGGGCTTTGAGGTTTAGGACTCCTGGTGTCAGTCTAAGGCCTGATCCAGCACCCTGCAGTCGCCTGTTCGCTGTTATAATAATAATAAAACATTGTATTTACAGAGCGCTGTCACTCAGAGGGCTTTCCTCCAATCTTCCTGGTGTAGGGCCCAAAGTGACC
>JALXJV020000002.1:51492423-51592423 GCA_024633595.2 Lepomis macrochirus
AGAGAGAGAGTCTATTTAAAGGTCTAGGATCGGTCTAATGTCAGTGATTAAACTAAAGAAATGACGTCTCTACTGACCATTTTAATACAGTCTGAAGCTGAAACTAGTTAGAAACCTCTAAAGAGAGAGAGAGAGTCTATTTAAAGGTCTAGGATCGGTCTAATGTCAGTGATTAAACTAAAGAAATGACGTCTCTACTGACCATTTTAATACAGTCTGAAGCTGAAACTAGTTAGAAACCTCTAAAGAGAGAGAGAGAGTCTATTTAAAGGTCTAGGATCGGGTCTAATGTCAGTGATTAAACTAAAGAAATGACGTCTCTACTGACCATTTTAATACAGTCTGAAGCTGAAACTAGTTAGAAACCTCTAAGAGAGAGAGAGAGTCTATTTAAAGGTCTAGGATCGGGTCTAATGTCAGTGATTAAACTAAAGAAATGACGTCTCTACTGACCATTTTAATACAGTCTGAAGCTGAAACTAGTTAGAAACCTCTAAAGAGAGAGAGAGTCTATTTAAAGGTCTAGGATCGGTCTAATGTCAGCGATTAAACTAAAGAAATGACGTCTCTACAGACCATTTTAATACAGTCTGAAGCTGAAACTAGTTAGAAACCTCTAAAGAGAGAGAGAGAGTCTATTTAAAGGTCTAGGATCGGTCTAATGTCAGCGATTAAACTAAAGAAATGACGTCTCTACTGACCATTTTAATACAGTCTGAAGCTGAAACTAGTTAGAAACCTCTAAAGAGAGAGAGAGAGTCTATTTAAAGGTCTAGGATCGGTCTAATGTCAGTGATTAAACTAAAGAAATGGCGTCTCTACTGACCATTTTAATACAGTCTGAAGCTGAAACTAGTTAGAAACCTCTAAAGAGAGAGAGAGAGTCTATTTAAAGGTCTAGGATCGGTCTAATGTCAGTGATTAAACTAAAGAAATGGCGTCTCTACTGACCATTTTAATACAGTCTGAAGCTGAAACTAGTTAGAAACCTCTAAAGAGAGAGAGAGTCTATTTAAAGGTCTAGGATCGGTCTAATGTCAGTGATTAAACTAAAGAAATGACGTCTCTACTGACCATTTTAATACAGTCTGAAGCTGAAACTAGTTAGAAACCTCTAAAGAGAGAGAGAGAGTCTATTTAAAGGTCTAGGATCGGTCTAATGTCAGCGATTAAACTAAAGAAATGACGTCTCTACTGACCATTTTAATACAGTCTGAAGCTGAAACTAGTTAGAAACCTCTAAAGAGAGAGAGAGTCTATTTAAAGGTCTAGGATCGGTCTAATGTCAGCTGATTAAACTAAAGAAATGGCGTCTCTACTGACCATTTTAATACAGTCTGAAGCTGAAACTAGTTAGAAACCTCTAAAGAGAGAGAGAGAGTCTATTTAAAGGTCTAGGATCGGTCTAATGTCAGTGATTAAACTAAAGAAATGACGTCTCTACTGACCATTTTAATACAGTCTGAAGCTGAAACTAGTTAGAAACCTCTAAAGAGAGAGAGAGAGTCTATTTAAAGGTCTAGGATCGGTCTAATGTCAGTGATTAAACTAAAGAAATGACGTCTCTACTGACCATTTTAATACAGTCTGAAGCTGAAACTAGTTAGAAACCTCTAAAGAGAGAGAGAGAGTCTATTTAAAGGTCTAGGATCGGTCTAATGTCAGTGATTAAACTAAAGAAATGAGCGTCTCTACAGACCATTTTAATACAGTCTGAAGCTGAAACTAGTTAGAAACCTCTAAAGAGAGAGAGAGTCTATTTAAAGGTCTAGGATCGGTCTAATGTCAGTGATTAAACTAAAGAAATGACGTCTCTACTGACCATTTTAATACAGTCTGAAGCTGAAACTAGTTAGAAACCTCTAAAGAGAGAGAGAGAGTCTATTTAAAGGTCTAGGATCGGTCTAATGTCAGTGATTAAACTAAAGAAATGGCGTCTCTACTGACCATTTTAATACAGTCTGAAGCTGAAACTAGTTAGAAACCTCTAAAGAGAGAGAGAGTCTATTTAAAGGTCTAGGATCGGTCTAATGTCAGTGATTAAACTAAAGAAATGACGTCTCTACTGACCATTTTAATACAGTCTGAAGCTGAAACTAGTTAGAAACCTCTAAAGAGAGAGAGAGAGTCTATTTAAAGGTCTAGGATCGGTCTAATGTCAGTGATTAAACTAAAGAAATGGCGTCTCTACTGACCATTTTAATACAGTCTGAAGCTGAAACTAGTTAGAAACCTCTAAAGAGAGAGAGAGTCTATTTAAAGGTCTAGGATGGGTCTAATGTCAGTGATTAAACTAAAGAAATGACGTCTCTACTGACCATTTTAATACAGTCTGAAGCTGAAACTAGTTAGAAACCTCTAAAGAGAGAGAGAGTCTATTTAAAGGTCTAGGATCGGTCTAATGTCAGTGATTAAACTAAAGAAATGGCGTCTCTACTGACCATTTTAATACAGTCTGAAGCTGAAACTAGTTAGAAACCTCTAAAGAGAGAGAGAGTCTATTTAAAGGTCTAGGATCGGTCTAATGTCAGTGATTAAACTAAAGAAATGACGTCTCTACTGACCATTTTAATACAGTCTGAAGCTGAAACTAGTTAGAAACCTCTAAAGAGAGAGAGAGTCTATTTAAAGGTCTAGGATCGGTCTAATGTCAGCGATTAAACTAAAGAAATGACGTCTCTACTGACCATTTTAATACAGTCTGAAGCTGAAACTAGTTAGAAACCTCTAAAGAGAGAGAGAGTCTATTTAAAGGTCTAGGATCGGTCTAATGTCAGCTGATTAAACTAAAGAAATGAGCGTCTCTACTGACCATTTTAATACAGTCTGAAGCTGAAACTAGTTAGAAACCTCTAAAGAGAGAGAGAGTCTATTTAAAGGTCTAGGATCGGTCTAATGTCAGTGATTAAACTAAAGAAATGACGTCTCTACTGACCATTTTAATACAGTCTGAAGCTGAAACTAGTTAGAAACCTCTAAAGAGAGAGAGAGTCTATTTAAAGGTCTAGGATCGGGTCTAATGTCAGTGATTAAACTAAAGAAATGACGTCTCTACAGACCATTTTAATACAGTCTGAAGCTGAAACTAGTTAGAAACCTCTAAAGAGAGAGAGAGAGTCTATTTAAAGGTCTAGGATCGGTCTAATGTCAGCGATTAAACTAAAGAAATGGCGTCTCTACTGACCATTTTAATACAGTCTGAAGCTGAAACTAGTTAGAAACCTCTAAAAGAGAGAGAGAGTCTATTTAAAGGTCTAGGATCGGTCTAATGTCAGTGATTAAACTAAAGAAATGACGTCTCTACTGACCATTTTAATACAGTCTGAAGCTGAAACTAGTTAGAAACCTCTAAAGAGAGAGAGAGTCTATTTAAAGGTCTAGGATCGGGTCTAATGTCAGCGATTAAACTAAAGAAATGGCGTCTCTACTGACCATTTTAATACAGTCTGAAGCTGAAACTAGTTAGAAACCTCTAAAGAGAGAGAGAGTCTATTTAAAGGTCTAGGATCGGTCTAATGTCAGTGATTAAACTAAAGAAATGACGTCTCTACTGACCATTTTAATACAGTCTGAAGCTGAAACTAGTTAGAAACCTCTAAAGAGAGAGAGGAGTCTATTTAAAGGTCTAGGATCGGGTCTAATGTCAGTGATTAAACTAAAGAAATGGCGTCTCTACTGACCATTTTAATACAGTCTGAAGCTGAAACTAGTTAGAAACCTCTAAAGAGAGAGAGAGTCTATTTAAAGGTCTAGGATCGGTCTAATGTCAGTGATTAAACTAAAGAAATGGCGTCTCTACAGACCATTTTAATACAGTCTGAAGCTGAAACTAGTTAGAAACCTCTAAAGAGAGAGAGAGAGTCTATTTAAAGGTCTAGGATCGGTCTAATGTCAGCGATTAAACTAAAGAAATGACGTCTCTACAGACCATTTTAATACAGTCTGAAGCTGAAACTAGTTAGAAACCTCTAAAGAGAGAGAGAGAGTCTATTTAAAGGTCTAGGATCGGTCTAATGTCAGTGATTAAACTAAAGAAATGACGTCTCTACTGACCATTTTAATACAGTCTGAAGCTGAAACTAGTTAGAAACCTCTAAAGAGAGAGAGAGTCTATTTAAAGGTCTAGGATCGGTCTAATGTCAGTGATTAAACTAAAGAAATGGCGTCTCTACTGACCATTTTAATACAGTCTGAAGCTGAAACTAGTTAGAAACCTCTAAAGAGAGAGAGAGTCTATTTAAAGGTCTAGGATCGGTCTAATGTCAGTGATTAAACTAAAGAAATGGCGTCTCTACTGACCATTTTAATACAGTCTGAAGCTGAAACTAGTTAGAAACCTCTAAAGAGAGAGAGAGTCTATTTAAAGGTCTAGGATCGGTCTAATGTCAGTGATTAAACTAAAGAAATGGCGTCTCTACTGACCATTTTAATACAGTCTGAAGCTGAAACTAGTTAGAAACCTCTAAGAGAGAGAGAGAGTCTATTTAAAGGTCTAGGATGGGTCTAATGTCAGTGATTAAACTAAAGAAATGACGCCTCTACTGACCATTTTAATACAGTCTGAAGCTGAAACTAGTTAGAAACCTCTAAAGAGAGAGAGAGTCTATTTAAAGGTCTAGGATGGGTCTAATGTCAGTGATTAAACTAAAGAAATGGCGTCTCTACTGACCATTTTAATACAGTCTGAAGCTGAAACTAGTTAGAAACCTCTAAAGAGAGAGAGAGTCTATTTAAAGGTCTAGGATCGGTCTAATGTCAGCGATTAAACTAAAGAAATGAGCGTCTCTACTGACCATTTTAATACAGTCTGAAGCTGAAACTAGTTAGAAACCTCTAAAGAGAGAGAGAGTCTATTTAAAGGTCTAGGATCGGTCTAATGTCAGTGATTAAACTAAAGAAATGGCGTCTCTACTGACCATTTTAATACAGTCTGAAGCTGAAACTAGTTAGAAACCTCTAAAGAGAGAGAGAGAGTCTATTTAAAGGTCTAGGATCGGTCTAATGTCAGTGATTAAACTAAAGAAATGGCGTCTCTACTGACCATTTTAATACAGTCTGAAGCTGAAACTAGTTAGAAACCTCTAAAGAGAGAGAGAGTCTATTTAAAGGTCTAGGATCGGTCTAATGTCAGTGATTAAACTAAAGAAATGGCGTCTCTACTGACCATTTTAATACAGTCTGAAGCTGAAACTAGTTAGAAACCTCTAAAGAGGAGAGAGTCTATTTAAAGGTCTAGGATCGGTCTAATGTCAGTGATTAAACTAAAGAAATGGCGTCTCTACTGACCATTTTAATACAGTCTGAAGCTGAAACTAGTTAGAAACCTCTAAAGAGAGAGAGAGTCTATTTAAAGGTCTAGGATCGGTCTAATGTCAGTGATTAAACTAAAGAAATGGCGTCTCTACTGACCATTTTAATACAGTCTGAAGCTGAAACTAGTTAGAAACCTCTAAAGAGAGAGAGAGTCTATTTAAAGGTCTAGGATCGGTCTAATGTCAGTGATTAAACTAAAGAAATGGCGTCTCTACTGACCATTTTAATACAGTCTGAAGCTGAAACTAGTTAGAAACCTCTAAGAGAGAGAGAGAGTCTATTTAAAGGTCTAGGATCGGTCTAATGTCAGTGATTAAACTAAAGAAATGACGTCTCTACTGACCATTTTAATACAGTCTGAAGCTGAAACTAGTTAGAAACCTCTAAAGAGAGAGAGAGAGTCTATTTAAAGGTCTAGGATCGGGTCTAATGTCAGTGATTAAACTAAAGAAATGACGTCTCTACTGACCATTTTAATACAGTCTGAAGCTGAAACTAGTTAGAAACCTCTAAAAGAGAGAGAGAGTCTATTTAAAGGTCTAGGATGCGGTCTAATGTCAGTGATTAAACTAAAGAAATGACGTCTCTACTGACCATTTTAATACAGTCTGAAGCTGAAACTAGTTAGAAACCTCTAAAGAGAGAGAGAGTCTATTTAAAGGTCTAGGATCGGTCTAATGTCAGTGATTAAACTAAAGAAATGACGTCTCTACAGACCATTTTAATACAGTCTGAAGCTGAAACTAGTTAGAAACCTCTAAAGAGAGAGAGAGTCTATTTAAAGGTCTAGGATCGGGTCTAATGTCAGTGATTAAACTAAAGAAATGGCGTCTCTACTGACCATTTTAATACAGTCTGAAGCTGAAACTAGTTAGAAACCTCTAAAGAGAGAGAGAGTCTATTTAAAGGTCTAGGATCGGTCTAATGTCAGTGATTAAACTAAAGAAATGGCGTCTCTACTGACCATTTTAATACAGTCTGAAGCTGAAACTAGTTAGAAACCTCTAAAGAGAGAGAGAGTCTATTTAAAGGTCTAGGATCGGTCTAATGTCAGCGATTAAACTAAAGAAATGGCGTCTCTACTGACCATTTTAATACAGTCTGAAGCTGAAACTAGTTAGAAACCTCTAAAGAGAGAGAGAGTCTATTTAAAGGTCTAGGATCGGTCTAATGTCAGTGATTAAACTAAAGAAATGGCGTCTCTACTGACCATTTTAATACAGTCTGAAGCTGAAACTAGTTAGAAACCTCTAAAGAGAGAGAGAGAGTCTATTTAAAGGTCTAGGATCGGTCTAATGTCAGTGATTAAACTAAAGAAATGGCGTCTCTACTGACCATTTTAATACAGTCTGAAGCTGAAACTAGTTAGAAACCTCTAAAGAGAGAGAGAGTCTATTTAAAGGTCTAGGATCGGTCTAATGTCAGCGATTAAACTAAAGAAATGGCGTCTCTACAGACCATTTTAATACAGTCTGAAGCTGAAACTAGTTAGAAACCTCTAAAGAGAGAGAGAGAGTCTATTTAAAGGTCTAGGATGGGTCTAATGTCAGTGATTAAACTAAAGAAATGGCGTCTCTACTGACCATTTTAATACAGTCTGAAGCTGAAACTAGTTAGAAACCTCTAAAGAGAGAGAGAGTCTATTTAAAGGTCTAGGATCGGTCTAATGTCAGTGATTAAACTAAAGAAATGACGTCTCTACTGACCATTTTAATACAGTCTGAAGCTGAAACTAGTTAGAAACCTCTAAAGAGAGAGAGAGTCTATTTAAAGGTCTAGGATCGGTCTAATGTCAGCGATTAAACTAAAGAAATGACGTCTCTACTGACCATTTTAATACAGTCTGAAGCTGAAACTAGTTAGAAACCTCTAAAGAGAGAGAGAGTCTATTTAAAGGTCTAGGATCGGTCTAATGTCAGTGATTAAACTAAAGAAATGAGCGTCTCTACTGACCATTTTAATACAGTCTGAAGCTGAAACTAGTTAGAAACCTCTAAAGAGAGAGAGAGAGTCTATTTAAAGGTCTAGGATCGGTCTAATGTCAGTGATTAAACTAAAAGAAATGACGTCTCTACTGACCATTTTAATACAGTCTGAAGCTGAAACTAGTTAGAAACCTCTAAAAGAGAGAGAGAGTCTATTTAAAGGTCTAGGATCGGTCTAATGTCAGTGATTAAACTAAAGAAATGGCGTCTCTACTGACCATTTTAATACAGTCTGAAGCTGAAACTAGTTAGAAACCTCTAAAAGAGAGAGAGAGTCTATTTAAAGGTCTAGGATGGGTCTAATGTCAGTGATTAAACTAAAGAAATGGCGTCTCTACTGACCATTTTAATACAGTCTGAAGCTGAAACTAGTTAGAAACCTCTAAAGAGAGAGAGAGTCTATTTAAAGGTCTAGGATCGGTCTAATGTCAGCGATTAAACTAAAGAAATGGCGTCTCTACTGACCATTTTAATACAGTCTGAAGCTGAAACTAGTTAGAAACCTCTAAAGAGAGAGAGAGTCTATTTAAAGGTCTAGGATCGGGTCTAATGTCAGTGATTAAACTAAAGAAATGGCGTCTCTACTGACCATTTTAATACAGTCTGAAGCTGAAACTAGTTAGAAACCTCTAAAGAGAGAGAGAGAGTCTATTTAAAGGTCTAGGATCGGTCTAATGTCAGTGATTAAACTAAAGAAATGGCGTCTCTACTGACCATTTTAATACAGTCTGAAGCTGAAACTAGTTAGAAACCTCTAAAGAGAGAGAGAGTCTATTTAAAGGTCTAGGATCGGGTCTAATGTCAGTGATTAAACTAAAGAAATGACGTCTCTACAGACCATTTTAATACAGTCTGAAGCTGAAACTAGTTAGAAACCTCTAAAGAGAGAGAGAGTCTATTTAAAGGTCTAGGATGGGTCTAATGTCAGTGATTAAACTAAAGAAATGGCGTCTCTACTGACCATTTTAATACAGTCTGAAGCTGAAACTAGTTAGAAACCTCTAAAAGAGAGAGAGAGTCTATTTAAAGGTCTAGGATGGGTCTAATGTCAGTGATTAAACTAAAGAAATGGCGTCTCTACTGACCATTTTAATACAGTCTGAAGCTGAAACTAGTTAGAAACCTCTAAAGAGAGAGAGTCTATTTAAAGGTCTAGGATCGGTCTAATGTCAGTGATTAAACTAAAGAAATGACGTCTCTACTGACCATTTTAATACAGTCTGAAGCTGAAACTAGTTAGAAACCTCTAAAGAGAGAGAGAGAGTCTATTTAAAGGTCTAGGATCGGTCTAATGTCAGTGATTAAACTAAAGAAATGGCGTCTCTACTGACCATTTTAATACAGTCTGAAGCTGAAACTAGTTAGAAACCTCTAAAGAGAGAGAGAGTCTATTTAAAGGTCTAGGATGGGTCTAATGTCAGCGATTAAACTAAAGAAATGGCGTCTCTACAGACCATTTTAATACAGTCTGAAGCTGAAACTAGTTAGAAACCTCTAAAGAGAGAGAGAGTCTATTTAAAGGTCTAGGATGGGTCTAATGTCAGTGATTAAACTAAAGAAATGGCGTCTCTACTGACCATTTTAATACAGTCTGAAGCTGAAACTAGTTAGAAACCTCTAAAGAGAGAGAGAGTCTATTTAAAGGTCTAGGATCGGTCTAATGTCAGTGATTAAACTAAAGAAATGGCGTCTCTACTGACCATTTTAATACAGTCTGAAGCTGAAACTAGTTAGAAACCTCTAAAAGAGAGAGAGAGTCTATTTAAAGGTCTAGGATCGGTCTAATGTCAGTGATTAAACTAAAGAAATGGCGTCTCTACTGACCATTTTAATACAGTCTGAAGCTGAAACTAGTTAGAAACCTCTAAAGAGAGAGAGAGAGTCTATTTAAAGGTCTAGGATCGGGTCTAATGTCAGCGATTAAACTAAAGAAATGGCGTCTCTACTGACCATTTTAATACAGTCTGAAGCTGAAACTAGTTAGAAACCTCTAAAGAGAGAGAGAGTCTATTTAAAGGTCTAGGATCGGTCTAATGTCAGTGATTAAACTAAAGAAATGGCGTCTCTACAGACCATTTTAATACAGTCTGAAGCTGAAACTAGTTAGAAACCTCTAAGAGAGAGAGAGTCTATTTAAAGGTCTAGGATCGGTCTAATGTCAGTGATTAAACTAAAGAAATGGCGTCTCTACTGACCATTTTAATACAGTCTGAAGCTGAAACTAGTTAGAAACCTCTAAAGAGAGAGAGAGTCTATTTAAAGGTCTAGGATCGGTCTAATGTCAGTGATTAAACTAAAGAAATGACGTCTCTACTGACCATTTTAATACAGTCTGAAGCTGAAACTAGTTAGAAACCTCTAAAAGAGAGAGAGAGTCTATTTAAAGGTCTAGGATCGGTCTAATGTCAGTGATTAAACTAAAGAAATGGCGTCTCTACTGACCATTTTAATACAGTCTGAAGCTGAAACTAGTTAGAAACCTCTAAAGAGAGAGAGAGAGTCTATTTAAAGGTCTAGGATCGGTCTAATGTCAGTGATTAAACTAAAGAAATGGCGTCTCTACTGACCATTTTAATACAGTCTGAAGCTGAAACTAGTTAGAAACCTCTAAAGAGAGAGAGAGTCTATTTAAAGGTCTAGGATCGGTCTAATGTCAGTGATTAAACTAAAGAAATGACGTCTCTACTGACCATTTTAATACAGTCTGAAGCTGAAACTAGTTAGAAACCTCTAAAGAGAGAGAGAGAGTCTATTTAAAGGTCTAGGATCGGTCTAATGTCAGTGATTAAACTAAAGAAATGGCGTCTCTACTGACCATTTTAATACAGTCTGAAGCTGAAACTAGTTAGAAACCTCTAAAGAGAGAGAGAGTCTATTTAAAGGTCTAGGATCGGGTCTAATGTCAGTGATTAAACTAAAGAAATGAGCGTCTCTACTGACCATTTTAATACAGTCTGAAGCTGAAACTAGTTAGAAACCTCTAAAGAGAGAGAGAGTCTATTTAAAGGTCTAGGATGGGTCTAATGTCAGTGATTAAACTAAAGAAATGGCGTCTCTACTGACCATTTTAATACAGTCTGAAGCTGAAACTAGTTAGAAACCTCTAAAGAGAGAGAGAGTCTATTTAAAGGTCTAGGATCGGTCTAATGTCAGTGATTAAACTAAAGAAATGACGTCTCTACTGACCATTTTAATACAGTCTGAAGCTGAAACTAGTTAGAAACCTCTAAAGAGAGAGAGAGAGTCTATTTAAAGGTCTAGGATCGGGTCTAATGTCAGCGATTAAACTAAAAGAAATGGCGTCTCTACTGACCATTTTAATACAGTCTGAAGCTGAAACTAGTTAGAAACCTCTAAAGAGAGAGAGAGTCTATTTAAAAGGTCTAGGATCGGTCTAATGTCAGTGATTAAACTAAAGAAATGGCGTCTCTACAGACCATTTTAATACAGTCTGAAGCTGAAACTAGTTAGAAACCTCTAAAAGAGAGAGAGAGTCTATTTAAAGGTCTAGGATCGGTCTAATGTCAGTGATTAAACTAAAGAAATGGCGTCTCTACAGACCATTTTAATACAGTCTGAAGCTGAAACTAGTTAGAAACCTCTAAAGAGAGAGAGAGTCTATTTAAAGGTCTAGGATGGGTCTAATGTCAGTGATTAAACTAAAGAAATGGCGTCTCTACTGACCATTTTAATACAGTCTGAAGCTGAAACTAGTTAGAAACCTCTAAAGAGAGAGAGAGTCTATTTAAAGGTCTAGGATGGGTCTAATGTCAGTGATTAAACTAAAGAAATGGCGTCTCTACAGACCATTTTAATACAGTCTGAAGCTGAAACTAGTTAGAAACCTCTAAAGAGAGAGAGAGAGTCTATTTAAAGGTCTAGGATCGGTCTAATGTCAGTGATTAAACTAAAGAAATGGCGTCTCTACTGACCATTTTAATACAGTCTGAAGCTGAAACTAGTTAGAAACCTCTAAAGAGAGAGAGTCTATTTAAAGGTCTAGGATCGGGTCTAATGTCAGTGATTAAACTAAAGAAATGACGTCTCTACTGACCATTTTAATACAGTCTGAAGCTGAAACTAGTTAGAAACCTCTAAAGAGAGAGAGAGTCTATTTAAAGGTCTAGGATCGGGTCTAATGTCAGTGATTAAACTAAAAGAAATGGCGTCTCTACTGACCATTTTAATACAGTCTGAAGCTGAAACTAGTTAGAAACCTCTAAAGAGAGAGAGAGTCTATTTAAAGGTCTAGGATCGGTCTAATGTCAGCGATTAAACTAAAGAAATGACGTCTCTACTGACCATTTTAATACAGTCTGAAGCTGAAACTAGTTAGAAACCTCTAAAGAGAGAGAGAGTCTATTTAAAGGTCTAGGATGGGTCTAATGTCAGTGATTAAACTAAAGAAATGGCGTCTCTACTGACCATTTTAATACAGTCTGAAGCTGAAACTAGTTAGAAACCTCTAAAGAGAGAGAGAGTCTATTTAAAGGTCTAGGATCGGTCTAATGTCAGTGATTAAACTAAAGAAATGGCGTCTCTACTGACCATTTTAATACAGTCTGAAGCTGAAACTAGTTAGAAACCTCTAAAGAGAGAGAGAGTCTATTTAAAGGTCTAGGATCGGTCTAATGTCAGCGATTAAACTAAAGAAATGACGTCTCTACTGACCATTTTAATACAGTCTGAAGCTGAAACTAGTTAGAAACCTCTAAAGAGAGAGAGAGTCTATTTAAAGGTCTAGGATCGGTCTAATGTCAGTGATTAAACTAAAGAAATGGCGTCTCTACTGACCATTTTAATACAGTCTGAAGCTGAAACTAGTTAGAAACCTCTAAAGAGAGAGAGAGAGTCTATTTAAAGGTCTAGGATCGGGTCTAATGTCAGTGATTAAACTAAAGAAATGGCGTCTCTACTGACCATTTTAATACAGTCTGAAGCTGAAACTAGTTAGAAACCTCTAAAGAGAGAGAGAGTCTATTTAAAGGTCTAGGATCGGGTCTAATGTCAGTGATTAAACTAAAGAAATGACGTCTCTACTGACCATTTTAATACAGTCTGAAGCTGAAACTAGTTAGAAACCTCTAAAGAGAGAGAGAGTCTATTTAAAGGTCTAGGATCGGTCTAATGTCAGTGATTAAACTAAAGAAATGACGTCTCTACAGACCATTTTAATACAGTCTGAAGCTGAAACTAGTTAGAAACCTCTAAAAGAGAGAGAGAGTCTATTTAAAGGTCTAGGATCGGTCTAATGTCAGTGATTAAACTAAAGAAATGACGTCTCTACTGACCATTTTAATACAGTCTGAAGCTGAAACTAGTTAGAAACCTCTAAAGAGAGAGAGAGTCTATTTAAAGGTCTAGGATCGGTCTAATGTCAGTGATTAAACTAAAGAAATGGCGTCTCTACTGACCATTTTAATACAGTCTGAAGCTGAAACTAGTTAGAAACCTCTAAAGAGAGAGAGAGTCTATTTAAAGGTCTAGGATCGGTCTAATGTCAGTGATTAAACTAAAGAAATGACGTCTCTACTGACCATTTTAATACAGTCTGAAGCTGAAACTAGTTAGAAACCTCTAAAGAGAGAGAGAGTCTATTTAAAGGTCTAGGATCGGGTCTAATGTCAGTGATTAAACTAAAGAAATGACGTCTCTACTGACCATTTTAATACAGTCTGAAGCTGAAACTAGTTAGAAACCTCTAAAGAGAGAGAGAGTCTATTTAAAGGTCTAGGATCGGTCTAATGTCAGCGATTAAACTAAAGAAATGGCGTCTCTACTGACCATTTTAATACAGTCTGAAGCTGAAACTAGTTAGAAACCTCTAAAAGAGAGAGAGAGTCTATTTAAAGGTCTAGGATCGGTCTAATGTCAGTGATTAAACTAAAGAAATGGCGTCTCTACTGACCATTTTAATACAGTCTGAAGCTGAAACTAGTTAGAAACCTCTAAAGAGAGAGAGAGTCTATTTAAAGGTCTAGGATCGGTCTAATGTCAGTGATTAAACTAAAGAAATGACGCCTCTACTGACCATTTTAATACAGTCTGAAGCTGAAACTAGTTAGAAACCTCTAAAGAGAGAGAGAGTCTATTTAAAGGTCTAGGATCGGGTCTAATGTCAGCGATTAAACTAAAGAAATGACGTCTCTACTGACCATTTTAATACAGTCTGAAGCTGAAACTAGTTAGAAACCTCTAGAGAGAGAGAGAGTCTATTTAAAGGTCTAGGATCGGGTCTAATGTCAGTGATTAAACTAAAGAAATGACGTCTCTACTGACCATTTTAATACAGTCTGAAGCTGAAACTAGTTAGAAACCTCTAAAGAGAGAGAGAGTCTATTTAAAGGTCTAGGATCGGGTCTAATGTCAGTGATTAAACTAAAGAAATGACGTCTCTACTGACCATTTTAATACAGTCTGAAGCTGAAACTAGTTAGAAACCTCTAAAGAGAGAGAGAGTCTATTTAAAGGTCTAGGATCGGGTCTAATGTCAGTGATTAAACTAAAGAAATGACGTCTCTACTGACCATTTTAATACAGTCTGAAGCTGAAACTAGTTAGAAACCTCTAAAGAGAGAGAGAGTCTATTTAAAGGTCTAGGATCGGTCTAATGTCAGTGCTCTACTGACCATTTTAATACAGTCTGAAGCTGAAACTAGTTAGAAACCTCTAAAGAGAGAGAGAGTCTATTTAAAGGTCTAGGATCGGTCTAATGTCAGCGATTAAACTAAAGAAATGACGTCTCTACTGACCATTTTAATACAGTCTGAAGCTGAAACTAGTTAGAAACCTCTAAAGAGAGAGAGAGAGTCTATTTAAAGGTCTAGGATCGGTCTAATGTCAGTGATTAAACTAAAGAAATGACGTCTCTACTGACCATTTTAATACAGTCTGAAGCTGAAACTAGTTAGAAACCTCTAAAGAGAGAGAGAGTCTATTTAAAGGTCTAGGATCGGTCTAATGTCAGCGATTAAACTAAAGAAATGACGTCTCTACTGACCATTTTAATACAGTCTGAAGCTGAAACTAGTTAGAAACCTCTAAAGAGAGAGAGAGTCTATTTAAAGGTCTAGGATCGGTCTAATGTCAGTGATTAAACTAAAGAAATGACGTCTCTACTGACCATTTTAATACAGTCTGAAGCTGAAACTAGTTAGAAACCTCTAAAGAGAGAGAGAGTCTATTTAAAGGTCTAGGATCGGTCTAATGTCAGCGATTAAACTAAAGAAATGACGTCTCTACTGACCATTTTAATACAGTCTGAAGCTGAAACTAGTTAGAAACCTCTAAAGAGGAGAGAGTCTATTTAAAGGTCTAGGATCGGTCTAATGTCAGTGATTAAACTAAAGAAATGACGTCTCTACTGACCATTTTAATACAGTCTGAAGCTGAAACTAGTTAGAAACCTCTAAAGAGAGAGAGAGAGTCTATTTAAAGGTCTAGGATCGGTCTAATGTCAGCGATTAAACTAAAGAAATGACGTCTCTACTGACCATTTTAATACAGTCTGAAGCTGAAACTAGTTAGAAACCTCTAAAGAGAGAGAGAGAGTCTATTTAAAGGTCTAGGATCGGTCTAATGTCAGTGATTAAACTAAAGAAATGACGTCTCTACTGACCATTTTAATACAGTCTGAAGCTGAAACTAGTTAGAAACCTCTAAAGAGAGAGAGAGTCTATTTAAAGGTCTAGGATCGGTCTAATGTCAGTGATTAAACTAAAGAAATGACGTCTCTACAGACCATTTTAATACAGTCTGAAGCTGAAACTAGTTAGAAACCTCTAAAGAGAGAGAGAGTCTATTTAAAGGTCTAGGATCGGGTCTAATGTCAGTGATTAAACTAAAGAAATGACGCCTCTACTGACCATTTTAATACAGTCTGAAGCTGAAACTAGTTAGAAACCTCTAAAGAGAGAGAGAGTCTATTTAAAGGTCTAGGATCGGTCTAATGTCAGTGATTAAACTAAAGAAATGACGTCTCTACTGACCATTTTAATACAGTCTGAAGCTGAAACTAGTTAGAAACCTCTAAAGAGAGAGAGAGTCTATTTAAAGGTCTAGGATCGGTCTAATGTCAGTGATTAAACTAAAGAAATGACGCCTCTACAGACCATTTTAATACAGTCTGAAGCTGAAACTAGTTAGAAACCTCTAAAGAGAGAGAGAGTCTATTTAAAGGTCTAGGATCGGTCTAATGTCAGTGATTAAACTAAAGAAATGACGCTCTCTACTGACCATTTTAATACAGTCTGAAGCTGAAACTAGTTAGAAACCTCTAAAGAGAGAGAGAGTCTATTTAAAGGTCTAGGATCGGTCTAATGTCAGTGATTAAACTAAAGAAATGACGCCTCTACTGACCATTTTAATACAGTCTGAAGCTGAAACTAGTTAGAAACCTCTAAAGAGAGAGAGAGTCTATTTAAAGGTCTAGGATCGGTCTAATGTCAGTGATTAAACTAAAGAAATGACGCCTCTACTGACCATTTTAATACAGTCTGAAGCTGAAACTAGTTAGAAACCTCTAAAGAGAGAGAGAGATCTATTTAAAGGTCTAGGATCGGTCTAATGTCAGTGATTAAACTAAAGAAATGACGCCTCTACTGACCATTTTAATACAGTCTGAAGCTGAAACTAGTTAGAAACCTCTAAAGAGAGAGAGAGAGTCTATTTAAAGGTCTAGGATCGGTCTAATGTCAGCTGATTAAACTAAAGAAATGACGCTCTCTACTGACCATTTTAATACAGTCTGAAGCTGAAACTAGTTAGAAACCTCTAAAGAGAGAGAGAGAGTCTATTTAAAGGTCTAGGATCGGGTCTAATGTCAGTGATTAAACTAAAGAAATGACGCCTCTACTGACCATTTTAATACAGTCTGAAGCTGAAACTAGTTAGAAACCTCTAAAGAGAGAGAGAGAGTCTATTTAAAGGTCTAGGATCGGTCTAATGTCAGTGATTAAACTAAAGAAATGACGCCTCTACTGACCATTTTAATACAGTCTGAAGCTGAAACTAGTTAGAAACCTCTAAAGAGAGAGAGAGTCTATTTAAAGGTCTAGGATCGGGTCTAATGTCAGTGATTAAACTAAAGAAATGACGCCTCTACTGACCATATTTAATACAGTCTGAAGCTGAAACTAGTTAGAAACCTCTAAAGAGAGAGAGAGTCTATTTAAAGGTCTAGGATCGGTCTAATGTCAGTGATTAAACTAAAGAAATGACGCCTCTACTGACCATTTTAATACAGTCTGAAGCTGAAACTAGTTAGAAACCTCTAAAAGAGAGAGAGAGTCTATTTAAAGGTCTAGGATCGGTTCTAATGTCAGCGATTAAACTAAAGAAATGGCGTCTCTACTGACCATTTTAATACAGTCTGAAGCTGAAACTAGTTAGAAACCTCTAAAGAGAGAGAGAGAGTCTATTTAAAGGTCTAGGATCGGTCTAATGTCAGTGATTAAACTAAAGAAATGACGTCTCTACTGACCATTTTAATACAGTCTGAAGCTGAAACTAGTTAGAAACCTCTAAAGAGAGAGAGAGAGTCTATTTAAAGGTCTAGGATCGGTCTAATGTCAGCGATTAAAGTCCACACTCTGTCAGAGTCTCCTGGTTGTTTATTGTAGTTAAAATATTTCACTCCAGTAGAAATTTACAAATCAAACAATCAAACTTATTAAAATAATTGATTACATCATCTCAGTTAGTTGCTGTAAATATTGATTTCACACAGTAAAGCATCAGATCAGAGAAGGCAGAGTCCACATCCAGACTAACCCTGATCCAGGACTCTAAATACAAGTCCTGATGGTGTCTGAGTGATTTTTACAGGACAGGGGACAAACAGTCCTTGATCAGGGTTTAGACCAGCAGAGTACAGAGACCATCAGAGAATCAGGTGTTCAGCCAGTCCAGCAGGTGGCAGCACTGAAAGTCTGCTGAGCCGAAACACAGGAAGCAGGTTGAAGAAGCAGCTGCTGCTCTATCAGCTGCAGGATTAGGTTCAGGATCAGGATCTAGGCTCAGTTAGTAGGGACCAGAATCCTCCCTGCATTAAAACAATGAAGACGAGGTCAGAGTCACCAACAACTGCAGACACCACCTCATTAACACTGGTCTGTTAATGAACTGAAGACTGGACTTAAGTGGTTTCATCTGAAACCAGCCCAAGTGGTCTGGAACAAAAAGAGGAATAAAGATGTTAAACTGTTCTGAAACTGGAGAACCCCCCCCCCCTCAAACTCTGATCCACACCAGACTACTACAGAGAGGTGGTCTAGACCAGAGACAGTTTAGAGATAGTCACGCCCCTCAGTCACATCCTCAGGATAACTCTATGGGGAAAGCCTGTAACGGCAAAGATGGAGGACATCTCCTCCTGCTACAAAGCCAACCATCGGCCAAAGCAGGACTCATATTTCAGCCAATCGTGTGGCTCCACTGCAGTAAGGGTCTGTTTTACCTTTAATACTCATCCGTCACCACTTCAGCACACGAGTAGTAGAACTATAACCGGTCAGGAAAACCACTTTTTAAACCTTATTTTGGGGCAAAGTTGTCAAACTCTTTCAGTGATTCGTATCAGATTTAAACGCTGACTCTGTTCATGTGGTTTTATGTCCCGGTGACCAGTCAAAGTGCAGCTCTGGCTCTCTCCTCATTCATTCAGACAGGAGCCTGCTCTTTCATCTGAAATACCTGCCCGGGGGCGTTCCCAAGATGGCGGCCGAGAGGCAGGACTTTCCTAAAAGGACTTTGACTAGACTGCTCCCAACTGGTCTGAACTGTAGTAAACTGGTCTAAACCGGAATAACTGGTTGTAGACTGTGTGTACTGATGTAAACTGGTATCAAACGGTTCACTCTTGTCCAAACTGGTTTCAGATTGTATATAGGTGTAAACTGGTTTGAGACTGTGTGTACTGTTGTAAACTAGTGTAAACTGGTTTCAGACTGTGTACTGGTGTAAACTGGTTTCAGACTGTGTACTGGTGTAAACTGGTTTCAGACTGTGTACTGGTGTAAACTGATTTCAGACTGTGTACAGGTCCAAACTGGTGTAAACTGGTTTCAGACTGTGTACTGGTGTAAACTGGTTTCAGACTCTGTGTACTGGTGTAAACTGGCTTCAGACTGTGTACTGGTCTGACCTCGGGCCTTCCTCTTGTAGTAGATGAATCCAGCCAGAGATAAGATCAGACCCAGGATCAGTCCAGATGCTCCGATGGCGATCTTGTTTCTCTCAGACTCAGGCAAGGACGGGTCTGAGGACAGACAGGTAGAGAGACAGACAGGTGGTCAGACAGACAGGTAGAGGGACAGACAGGTAAACAGACAGACAGTTGAACAGACAGACAGGTGGTCAGACAGACAGGTGAACAGACAGACAGGTGGTCAGACAGACAGGTGGTCAGACAGACAGGTAAACAGACAGACAGGTAAACAGACAGACAGGTGGTCAGACAGACAGGTGGTCAGACAGACAGGTGGTCAGACAGACAGGTAAACAGACAGACAGGTGGTCAGACAGACAGGTAAACAGACAGACAGTTGAACAGACAGACAGGTAAACAGACAGACAGGTGGTCAGACAGACAGTCAGACAGACAGGTGGTCAGACAGACAGGTAAACAGACAGACAGGTGGTCAGACAGACAGACAGTTGAACAGACAGACAGGTAAACAGACAGACAGGTGGTCAGACAGACAGGTGAACAGACAGACAGGTGGTCAGACAGACAGGTAAACAGACAGACAGGTGGTCAGACAGACAGGTGGGCAGATAGACAGGTGGTCAGACAGACAGGTGAACAGACAGACAGGTGGTCAGACAGACAGGTAAACAGACAGACAGGTAAACAGACAGACAGGTAAACAGACAGACAGGTGGTCAGACAGACAGGTGGTCAGACAGACAGGTAAACAGACAGACAGGTGGTCAGACAGACAGGTGGTCAGACAGACAGGTAAACAGACAGACAGGTGGTCAGACAGACAGGTGGTCAGACAGACAGGTGGTCAGACAGACAGGTAAACAGACAGACAGGTGGTCAGACAGACAGGTAAACAGACAGACAGGTGGTCAGACAGACAGTCAGACAGACAGGTGGTCAGACAGACAGGTAAACAGACAGACAGGTGGTCAGACAGACAGACAGTTGAACAGACAGACAGGTAAACAGACAGACAGGTGGTCAGACAGACAGTCAGACAGACAGGTGGTCAGACAGAAAGGTGGGCAGACAGACAGGTGGTCAGACAGACAGGTGGTCAGACAGAAAGGTGGGCAGACAGACAGGTGGTCAGACAGACAGGTGAACAGACAGATAGGTGGTCAGACAGACAGTTGAACAGACAGACAGGTAAACAGACAGACAGGTGGTCAGACAGAAAGGTGGGCAGATAGACAGGTGGTCAGACAGACAGGTGAACAGACAGACAGGTGGTCAGACAGACAGGTGGTCAGACAGACAGGTAAACAGACAGACAGGTAAACAGACAGACAGTTGAACAGACAGACAGGTGGTCAGACAGACAGGTGGTCAGACAGAAAGGTGGTCAGACAGAGAGTCAGACAGACAGGTGGTCAGACAGACAGGTAAACAGACAGACAGTTGAACAGACAGACAGGTAAACAGACAGACAGCTGGTCAGACAGACAGACAGACAGACAGACAGGTGGTCAGACAGAAAGGTGGGCAGACAGACAGTCAGACAGACAGGTGGTCAGACAGAAAGGTGGTCAGACAGACAGGTGGTCAGACAGAAAGGTGGGCAGACAGACAGGTGGTCAGACAGACAGACAGACAGACAGGTGGTCAGACAGAGAGGTAAACAGACAGACAGGTAAACAGACAGACAGACAGACAGACAGACAGACAGACAGGTGGTCAGACAGAAAGGTGGTCAGACAGACAGACAGACAGACAGACAGGTGGTCAGACAGAAAGGTGGTCAGACAGACAGTCAGACAGACAGGTGGTCAGACAGACAGAAAGGTGGGCAGACAGACAGGTGGTCAGACAGACAGGTGAACAGACAGAAAGGTGGGCAGATAGACAGGTGGTCAGACAGACAGGTGGTCAGACAGACAGGTGAACAGACAGACAGGTGGTCAGACAGACAGGTGGTCAGACAGACAGGTGAACAGACAGACAGGTGGGCAGACAGACAGGTGGGCAGACAGAAAGGTGGGCAGATAGACAGGTGGTCAGACAGACAGGTGGTCAGACAGACAGGTGAACAGACAGACAGGTGGGCAGACAGACAGGTGGGCAGACAGAAAGGTGGGCAGATAGACAGGTGGTCAGACAGACAGGTGGGCAGACAGACAGGTGGGCAGACAGACAGGTGGGCAGACAGACAGTCAGACAGACAGGTGGTCAGACAGACAGGTGGTCAGACAGAAAGGTGGGCAGACAGACAGGTGGTCAGACAGACAGTCAGACAGACAGGTGAACAGACAGACAGGTGGTCAGACAGAAAGGTGGGCAGACAGACAGGTGGGCAGACAGACAGGTGAACAGACAGATAGGTGGTCAGACAGACAGGTGATCAGACAGACAGGTGGGCAGACAGACAGGTGGGCAGACAGAAAGGTGGGCAGATAGACAGGTGGTCAGACAGACAGGTGGTCAGACAGACAGACAGGTAAACAGACAGACAGGTGGTCAGACAGAAAGGTGGGCAGATAGACAGGTGGTCAGACAGACAGGTGGTCAGACAGACAGGTGGTGAGACAGACAGACAGGTGGTCAGACAGACAGACAGGTGGTCAGACAGACAGGTGGTCAGACAGACAGGTGGACAGACAGACAGGTGGTCAGACAGACAGACAGGTGGTCAGACAGACAGGTGGTCAGACAGACAGACAGGTGGTCAGACAGACAGGTGGTCAGACAGACAGACAGGTGGTCAGACAGACAGACAGGTGGGCAGACAGACAGGTGGGCAGACAGACAGGTGGGCAGACAGACAGACAGGTGGTCAGACAGACAGGTGGGCAGACAGACAGACAGGTGGTCAGACAGACAGGTGGTCAGACAGACAGGTGGTCAGACAGACAGACAGGTGGTCAGACAGACAGGTGGGCAGACAGACAGGTGGTCAGACAGACAGACAGGTGGTCAGACAGACAGACAGGTGGGCAGACAGACAGGTGGTCAGACAGACAGACAGGTGGTCAGACAGACAGGTGGTCAGACAGACAGACAGGTGGTCAGACAGACAGGTGGTCAGACAGACAGGTGGTCAGACAGACAGGTGTTTACCCCAGTCAGTCACCAGAGGTTCCTTCAGGCTGGCGTGCTCCACCACACAGGAGATCTTCTCTCCAGACCTGATTCAACACAAACCAACACGTCAGACTCTCTGACACACTTACTGACAGACCTGGACCTGGATCTGGACTCACCTGGGCGTGTACTCCAGGTGAGAGTGGACCTGGTAGTACCAGTCCCCGTCTGCCAGCTCATCAGTGGAAGTGACATCAGAGGTGACTTCCTGTCCGTCTCTGAGCCAGCCCACTCTGATCTGTTTGGGGAAGAAGCTGAAGACGCTGCAGACCAACATGGAGGGATGTTTACCACCAGAGGGCGTCGTGGAGCTCAGGAACACGGAGGGCGGAACTGCAACACAGACAAGATATTTTTATCATCATTATTATTATTATTATTATTATAATGCATTTTATGTCAATTGCGCTTTTTAGGACACTCAAAAACACCTTACAGAAAAAACAGAAGTTATTTAATAACATAAATTATATATTTAGATAAAATATATAAATAGCAAAACTATATAACTGTAGGTAAAAACACGCGGTGCAGACACACGGCTCTACGCTAAAATTCTGGAAAAATTTTAGGAGCACAGTGAAAAACGTTCAAGTAACACAGAGTTTAACAAACTATTATACACATATTTATACTACATGTGAGCTCCTTCTCTTTGTGTTCAGCTATGGTGTGAAACCATTAGAGGACTATGGAAGTGAAGCCCCTTGTATCTGGACACTCAGCATTGGCCTTAAGAATTTGTCAAAGCTTTTGAAAACTGATCACTCATCAGAAAAACTTTACTGTGATTGGTGCTTATGTAGTTTTTGAACCAGGGTCGGATTCACAATCCACCAGCAGCACCCACACAACCCTCACCTAATGGAAACAAGACTACTGAACAGTATTAACAAAGGCTACGCCGTCGATTTGACGCAGAAGTATAAAACCCACTTTACATCTCTTTAGTGAAACAGATGTAAAACAGAACCAGGGGAACGTGTTGCTCTCAGGAGAAGGCTAAGAGCACATACTGCCTTCCTGTGCAGTGGAAATCAACAGCTTTCGACAACATGGAGGAGAAACTAGTTGAAACGACTGTATTAGTATTTATATTGCGTGGAAGAGGATTAGGGCCATGTGTGATTTTTTTTTTTTTTGATTTCTGAGATTAAACTCAGAATTCTGACTTCTGACTTTAATCTCAGAATTAAAAAAAATTTCACATGTGGCCCTAATCCTCTTCCGCAATATTGTTATATTAACATTAGATAAAAAGTCACATTTAAATCCACTAGGATACTGTTTGTATGTTAATGATTAAAGTTTACTATATTCATTGTAATTTTATGTAATAGTATTGTATATATAGCTCATCACAGGTATATGTATTCCAGTTGGACAAAACAGCAGTTTCATGTTTTCATTCATTACCTTCATTGGTCTTTTATTAAAGCTATTATCTCATCAGTAGTTACAACCATTCATGCAGGAGGAGCATTTAAAAGTTTACTGGGCCGAGTTCAGTGCAGACAAAAACTTTTTTTCAACATAAACGGCGGTCCCCTGAACACCCTGCTGTGTGCGCAAGCACACGGAATTTACCTGCCTTTTAACCAAGGGTGTGAGCCACAGTTGAAACAGTGAAGCTGACCAAAGCCTGCATGGACAGTTCCATGTAGGCCCAAAATGACATCTAAACCCTGAGACATCCCGTCGCACATGACAGATGTAACCGGATTGGATTGGATTATAAACTCTCAGCAAATCTAAAAAGACCATTCGACCATCAGTGACGCTGCGTTGGTGTCTGACAGCTGAGCCATGGTGTTAATGAGTTCAGGGAGGCTGTGGGGATTTCTCTGTCTGGCTGTCTGGCTGTTTTTACCAAAACAAAAAAGAAAATGATATATTTCTTAATGACAGAAATCAGCCTGCATGTAAGTTACAGACAATATTTGTACAATGTTTCAAACGATTAACGGTGCGGTGTGGGGGGGGGGTTATGGTAGGTTGTAGTTTCTCGCACATTGTGCTCGTAAATCATTTTCTCGGTTCACACATCGATTTTTAGGGGCGTAAGCGAGCAAAATGGTGTCCTTTCACTCAGTTGACATGGCAACCCTGGCTAGAATCAGAGCAGTGAAACTCTGATTGGTGCGTTTCAGGTATGTCCCACCCACTGGTCAACTTTGACAGATTTCACTGGATAAAACGGAGTCCTGTGTAAAGCGCTGACCAGGATCAGTTTTCAATTTACTGAATATAGCCTGTCATCAAGTTGTGTCACTGCAGCCTGAGACTTGACGGTGAGACAGCAGATTAGAGCTCATTAATCCAGAGAACTCTGCTGAATTATTAGGCAGTTATCAGTAGCTGTAGTAGCAGGGTTTGACCAGCAGGTGGGGACAAAGAGCTGAGTTTAATGATCATTAAAGTTTTTACTTTCTGTTATAGAATATTAATATTACAACAGATTTGAAGTTTTTCTATTCAGTTTATTGCAGACTGAAAGTGAGAAGCTTGCTGAATCAAACTAACAGAAGTGTTCAATAAACACAGACAACATCATTATAAACTGACTGTACATAAAATACTGCAGATAAAATGTAAAGATTAAATATATAAACATCATCTGCAGCTGAAACAGTAACATGTTCACATCAATAATACCGGTTCAGTCACAGTGTTAATGAATCAATAAGTAATCAATAACATGATGATCTGATGCTGTTGAATGTTACAGAGACAAACTCACCTGATTTAGACAGAGCAGTCTGGTAGTCGATCCCAACGTTGTTTAGGCAGACCGTCTCCTTCTGAGCTTTCATCGCAGCCAGTTGTCCAGTATCTTTGTTCCAGGTCTTTGCGTACATCAGTCCAGGCTCAGTGTATCCAACATACTGACCCACGCTGCTGCTGAACCTGACGTCCTCCACTTTGTTGAAGTAATAAGACTTGATGTACTCGATGTCCTTCAGGTCAGTGGAGTTAAACACACAGCGATCCACAGAATATTCCAAAAACCCATCTGAGGAAAAACAGACTCAGGTTAAAGATTGATCAGTGTATTAATCTTACCTGCTGGGTGGAGGCTGATGAAGTATAAACGTTTAAAGTGTGTATTGATCAGTGTTTTGATGGTACCTGCTGCGTGGAGGCTGATGAAGAGGAGGGAGAAGCTGAGAAAGGATGAAGCCATGTTCCTCTGTTCACCTGACAAACACTGAGAGAGTCTGACTGAGAGCTGCTGGAAGAAGCAGAGGAAGGATCACATGACCTGATCATCATCTGTTACCAGGCAGACGATGGGACACAAGTCTCTGTTACTGATCGCTGTTATTGATACGTCTACATTATCTGGAGGTTATTGATCATCATCTGTTACCAGGCAGACGATGGGACACAAGTCACTGTTACTGATCGCTGTTATTGATACGTCTACATTATCTGGAGGTTATTGATCATCATCTGTTACCAGGCAGACGACGGGACACAAGTCACTGTTACTGATCGCTGTTATTGATACGTCTACATTATCTTGAGGTTATTGATCATCATCTGTTACTGATCGCTGTTATTGATACGTCTACATTATCTGGAGGTTATTGATCATCATCTGTTACTGATCGCTGTTATTGATACGTGTACATTATCTGGAGGTTATTGATCATCATCTGTTACCAGGCAGACGACGGGACACAAGTCACTGTTACTGATCGCTGTTATTGATACGTCTACATTATCTTGAGGTTATTGATCATCATCTGTTACTGATCGCTGTTATTGATACGTCTACATTATCTGGAGGTTATTGATCATCATCTGTTACTGATCGGCTGTTATTGATGATCGTCTACATTATCTGGAGGTTATTGATCATCATCTGTTACTGATGCGCTGTTATTGATACGTCTACATTATCTGGAGGTTATTGATCATCATCTGTTACCAGGCAGACGATGGGACACAAGTCACTGTTACTGATCGCTGTTATTGATACGTCTACATTATCTGGAGGTTATTGATCATCATCTGTTATCAGGCAGACGATGGGACACAAGTCACTGTTACTGATCGCTGTTATTGATACGTCTACATTATCTGGAGGTTATTGATCATCATCTGTTACCAGGCAGACGACGGGACACAAGTCACTGTTACTGATCGCTGTTATTGATACGTCTACATTATCTGGAGGTTATTGATCATCATCTGTTATCAGGCAGACGACAGGACACAAGTCACTGTTACTGATCGCTGTTATTGATACGTCTACATTATCTGGAGGTTATTGATCATCATCTGTTACCAGGCAGACGACGTGACACAAGTCACTGTTACTGATCGCTGTTATTGATACGTCTACATTATCTGGAGGTTATTGATCATCATCTGTTACCAGGCAGACTGATGGGACACAAGTCACTGTTACTGATCGCTGTTATTGATCGTCTACATTATCTGGAGGTTATTGATCATCATCTGTTACCAGGCAGACGATGGGACACAAGTCACTGTTACTGATCGCTGTTATTGATCGTCTACATTATCTGGAGGTTATTGATCATCATCTGTTACCAGGCAGACGATGGGACACAAGTCACTGTTACTGATCGCTGTTATTGATCGTCTACATTATCTGGAGGTTATTGATCATCATCTGTTACCAGGCAGACGATGGGACACAAGTCACTGTTACTGATCGCTGTTATTGATACGTCTACATTATCTGGAGGTTATTGATCATCATCTGTTACCAGGCAGACGATGGGACACAAGTCACTGTTACTGATCGCTGTTATTGATCGTCTACATTATCTGGAGGTTATTGATCATCATCTGTTACCAGGCGATGCGGACACAAGTCTGTTACTGATGCTATTGATCGTCTACATTATCTGGAGGTTATTGATCATCATCTGTTACCAGGCAGACGATGGGACACAAGTCACTGTTACTGATCGCTGTTATTGATCGTCTACATTATCTGGAGGTTATTGATCATCATCTGTTACCAGGCAGACGACGGGACACAAGTCACTGTTACTGATAGCTGTTATTGATCGTCTACATTATCTGGAGGTTATTGATCATCATCTGTTACCAGGCGAGACGATGGGACACAAGTCACTGTTACTGATAGCTGTTATTGATCGTCTACATTATCTGGAGGTTATTGATCATCATCTGTTACCAGGCAGACGATGGGACACAAGTCACTGTTACTGATCGCTGTTATTGATCGTCTACATTATCTGGAGGTTATTGATCATCATCTGTTACCAGGCAGACGATGGGACACGAAGTCACTGTTACTGATCGGCTGTTATTGATCGTCTACATTATCTGGAGGTTATTGATCATCATCTGTTACCAGGCAGATGATGGGACCAAGTCACTGTTACTGATAGCTGTTATTGATCGTCTACATTATCTGGAGGTTATTGATCATCATCTGTTACCAGGCGAATGACGGGACACTGAAGTCACTGTTACTGATCGGCTGTTATTGATCGTCTACATTATCTGGAGGTTATTGATCATCATCTGTTACCAGGCAGAATGATGGGACACAAGTCACTGTTACTGATAGCTGTTATTGATCGTCTACATTATCTGGAGGTTATTGATCATCATCTGTTACTGATGGCTGTTATTGATCGTCTACATTATCTGGAGGTTATTGATCATCATCTGTTACCAGGCAGGCGATGGGACACTGAAGTCACTGTTACTGATGGCTGTTATTGATCGTCTACATTATCTGGAGGTTATTGATCATCATCTGTTACCAGGCGAATGATGGGACACAAGTCACTGTTACTGATCGGCTGTTATTGATCGTCTACATTATCTGGAGGTTATTGATCATCATCTGTTACCAGGCAGACGATGGGACACAAGTCACTGTTACTGATGCGCTGTTATTGATCGTCTACATTATCTGGAGGTTATTGATCATCATCTGTTACTGATCAGCTGTTATTGATCGTCTACATTATCTGGAGGTTATTGATCATCATCTGTTACCAGGCAGACGATGGGACACAAGTCACTGTTACTGATGGCTGTTATTGATCGTCTACATTATCTGGAGGTTATTGATCATCATCTGTTACCAGGCAGAGCGATGGGACACAAGTCACTGTTACTGATCGCTGTTATTGATACGTCTACATTATCTGGAGGTTATTGATCATCATCTGTTACCAGGCGAATGATGGGACACAAGTCACTGTTACTGATAGGCTGTTGATTGATCGTCTACATTATCTGGAGGTTATTGATCATCATCTGTTACCAGGCAGACGATGGGACCACAAGTCACTGTTACTGATAAGCTGTTATTGATCGTCTACATTATCTGGAGGTTATTGATCATCATCTGTTACTGATCGGCTGTTATTGATCGTCTACATTATCTGGAGGTTATTGATCATCATCTGTTACCAGGCAGACGATGGGACCAAGTCACTGTTACTGATCGCTGTTATTGATCGTCTACATTATCTGGAGGTTATTGATCATCATCTGTTACCAGGCGAACGATGGGACACTAAGTCACTGTTACTGATCGCTGTTATTGATCGTCTACATTATCTGGAGGTTATTGATCATCATCTGTTACCAGGCAGACGATGGGACACAAGTCACTGTTACTGATGGCTGTTATTGATCGTCTACATTATCTGGAGGTTATTGATCATCATCTGTTACCAGGCAGACTGATGGGACACAAGTCACTGTTACTGATCGCTGTTATTGATCGTCTACATTATCTGGAGGTTATTGATCATCATCTGTTACTGATGGCTGTTATTGATTGATCGTCTACATTATCTGGAGGTTATTGATCATCATCTGTTACCAGGCAGACTGATGGGACACAAGTCACTGTTACTGATGCGCTGTTATTGATCGTCTACATTATCTGGAGGTTATTGATCATCATCTGTTACCAGGCAGACGATGGGACACAAGTCACTGTTACTGATGGCTGTTATTGATCGTCTACATTATCTGGAGGTTATTGATCATCATCTGTTACCAGGCAGACGATGGGACACGAAGTCACTGTTACTGATCGCTGTTATTGATACGTCTACATTATCTGGAGGTTATTGATCATCATCTGTTACCAGGCAGACTGACGGGACACAAGTCACTGTTACTGATCGCTGTTATTGATACGTCTACATTATCTGGAGGTTATTGATCATCATCTGTTACTGATCGCTGTTATTGATACGTCTACATTATCTGGAGGTTATTGATCATCATCTGTTACCAGGCAGACGATGGGACACAAGTCACTGTTACTGATCGCTGTTATTGATACGTCTACATTATCTGGAGGTTATTGATCATCATCTGTTACCAGGCAGACGATGGGACACAAGTCACTGTTACTGATCGCTGTTATTGATCGTCTACATTATCTGGAGGTTATTGATCATCATCTGTTACCAGGCGAATGATGGGACACTGAAGTCACTGTTACTGATCGGCTGTTATTGATCGTCTACATTATCTGGAGGTTATTGATCATCATCTGTTACCAGGCAGACTGATGGGACACAAGTCACTGTTACTGATCACTGTTATTGATCGTCTACATTATCTGGAGGTTATTGATCATCATCTGTTACCAGGCAGACTGATGGGACACTGAAGTCACTGTTACTGATAAGCTGTTATTGATCGTCTACATTATCTGGAGGTTATTGATCATCATCTGTTACCAGGCAGACGATGGGACACAAGTCACTGTTACTGATCGCTGTTATTGATCGTCTACATTATCTGGAGGTTATTGATCATCATCTGTTACCAGGCGGACGATGGGACACAAGTCACTGTTACTGATCGCTGTTATTGATCGTCTACATTATCTGGAGGTTATTGATCATCATCTGTTACCAGGCAGACGATGGGACACAAGTCACTGTTACTGATCGCTGTTATTGATACGTCTACATTATCTGGAGGTTATTGATCATCATCTGTTACCAGGCGAATGATGGGACACAAGTCACTGTTACTGATCGGCTGTTATTGATCGTCTACATTATCTGGAGGTTATTGATCATCATCTGTTACCAGGCAGACGATGGGACACAAGTCACTGTTACTGATCGCTGTTATTGATCGTCTACATTATCTGGAGGTTATTGATCATCATCTGTTACCAGGCGAGACGATGGGACACAAGTCACTGTTACTGATGGCTGTTATTGATACGTCTACATTATCTGGAGGTTATTGATCATCATCTGTTACCAGGCAGGCGATGGGACTGCAAGTCACTGTTACTGATGGCTGTTATTGATCGTCTACATTATCTGGAGGTTATTGATCATCATCTGTTACCAGGCAGACGATGGGACCAAGTCACTGTTACTGATGGCTGTTATTGATCGTCTACATTATCTGGAGGTTATTGATCATCATCTGTTACCAGGCAGACGATGGGACACAAGTCACTGTTACTGATCGCTGTTATTGATACGTCTACATTATCTGGAGGTTATTGATCATCATCTGTTACCAGGCAGACGATGGGACACTAAGTCACTGTTACTGATGGCTGTTATTGATACGTCTACATTATCTGGAGGTTATTGATCATCATCTGTTACCAGGCGAACTGATGGGACACAAGTCACTGTTACTGATCGCTGTTATTGATACGTCTACATTATCTGGAGGTTATTGATCATCATCTGTTACCAGTGACGATGGACCAAGTCCTGTTACTGATGCTGTTATTGATCGTCTACATTATCTGGAGGTTATTGATCATCATCTGTTACCAGGCAGACGATGGGACACAAGTCACTGTTACTGATACGCTGTTATTGATACGTCTACATTATCTGGAGGTTATTGATCATCATCTGTTACCAGGCAGACGATGGGACACAAGTCACTGTTACTGATCGCTGTTATTGATACGCCTACATTATCTGGAGGTTATTGATCATCATCTGTTACCAGGCAGACGATGGGACACAAGTCATGTTACTGATCGCTGTTATTGATCGTCTACATTATCTGGAGGTTATTGATCATCATCTGTTACCAGGCAGACGATGGGACACAAGTCACTGTTACTGATGCTGTTATTGATCGTCTACATTATCTGGAGGTTATTGATCATCATCTGTTACTGATGGCTGACTGACGTGATATTGATACGTCTACATTATCTGGAGGTTATTGATCATCATCTGTTACCAGGCAGACGATGGGACACAAGTCACTGTTACTGATCGCTGTTATTGATACGTCTACATTATCTGGAGGTTATTGATCATCATCTGTTAGCTGATCGGCCTGTTACTGATGCTGTTATGATCGTCTACATTATCTGGAGGTTATTGATCATCATCTGTTACCAGGCAGACGATGGGACACAAGTCACTGTTACTGATCGCTGTTATTGATCGTCTACATTATCTGGAGGTTATTGATCATCATCTGTTACCAGGCGACGATGGACAAGTCACTGTTACTGATCGCTGTTATTGATACGCCTACATTATCTGGAGGTTATTGATCATCATCTGTTACCAGGCAGACGATGGGACACAAGTCACTATTACTGATCGCTGTTATTGATACGCCTACATTATCTGGAGGTTATTGATCATCATCTGTTACTGATCGCTGTTATTGATACGTCTACATTATCTGGAGGTTATTGATCATCATCTGTTATCAGGCAGACGATGGGACACAAGTCACTGTTACTGATCGCTGTTATTGATACGTCTACATTATCTTGAGGTTATTGATCATCATCTGTTACCAGGCAGACGACGGGACACAAGTCTCTGTTACTGATCGCTGTTATTGATACGTCTACATTATCTTGAGGTTATTGATCATCATCTGTTACCAGGCAGACGACGGGACACAAGTCACTGTTACTGATCGCTGTTATTGATAATCGCCTACATTATCTGGAGGTTATTGATCATCATCTGTTACTGATCGCTGTTATTGATACGCCTACATTATCTGGAGGTTATTGATCATCATCTGTTACCAGGCAGACGATGGGACACAAGTCACTGTTACTGATCGCTGTTATTGATACGTCTACATTATCTTGAGGTTATTGATCATCATCTGTTACTGATCGCTGTTATTGATACGTCTACATTATCTGGAGGTTATTGATCATCATCTGTTACCAGGCAGACGATGGGACACAAACCACTGTTACTGATCGCTGTTATTGATACGTCTACATTATCTTGAGGTTATTGATCATCATCTGTTACCAGGCAGACGACGGGACACAAGTCTCTGTTACTGATCGCTGTTATTGATACGTCTACATTATCTGGAGGTTATTGATCATCATCTGTTACTGATCGCTGTTATTGATACGTCTACATTATCTGGAGGTTATTGATCATCGTCTGTTACCAGGCAGACGATGGGACACAAGTCACTATTACTGATCGCTGTTATTGATACGTCTACATTATCTGGAGGTTATTTATCATCATCTGTTACTGATCGCTGTTATTGATACGTCTACATTATCTGGAGGTTATTGATCATCATCTGTTACTGATCGCTGTTATTGATACGTCTACATTATCTGGAGGTTATTGATCATCATCTGTTATCAGGCAGACGACGGGACACAAGTCACTGTTACTGATCGCTGTTATTGATAACGCCTACATTATCTGGAGGTTATTGATCATCATCTGTTACCAGGCAGACGATGGGACACAAGTCACTGTTACTGATCGCTGTTATTGATACGCCTACATTATCTGGAGGTTATTGATCATCATCTGTTACCAGGCAGACGATGGGACACAAGTCTCTGTTACTGATCGCTGTTATTGATACGCCTACATTATCTGGAGGTTATTGATCATCATCTGTTACCAGGCAGACGATGTGACACAAGTCACTGTTACTGATCGCTGTTATTGATACGCCTACATTATCTGGAGGTTATTGATCATCATCTGTTACCAGGCAGACGATGGGACACAAGTCACTGTTACTGATCGCTGTTATTGATACGTCTACATTATCTGGAGGTTATTGATCATCATCTGTTACCAGGCAGACGATGGGACACAAGTCACTGTTACTGATCGCTGTTATTGATATCGCCTACATTATCTGGAGGTTATTGATCATCATCTGTTACCAGGCAGACGATGGGACACAAGTCACTGTTACTGATCGCTGTTATTGATACGCCTACATTATCTGGAGGTTATTGATCATCATCTGTTACTGATCGCTGTTATTGATATCGCCTACATTATCTGGAGGTTATTGATCATCATCTGTTACCAGGCAGACGATGGGACACAAGTCACTGTTACTGATCGCTGTTATTGATACGCCTACATTATCTGGAGGTTATTGATCATCATCTGTTACCAGGCAGACGATGGGACACAAGTCACTGTTACTGATCGCTGTTATTGATATCGCCTACATTATCTGGAGGTTATTGATCATCATCTGTTACCAGGCAGACGATGGGACACAAGTCACTGTTACTGATCGCTGTTATTGATAACGCCTACATTATCTGGAGGTTATTGATCATCATCTGTTACCAGGCAGACGATGGGACACAAGTCACTGTTACTGATCGCTGTTATTGATACGCCTACATTATCTGGAGGTTATTGATCATCATCTGTTACCAGGCAGACGATGGGACACAAGTCACTGTTACTGATCGCTGTTATTGATATCGCCTACATTATCTGGAGGTTATTGATCATCATCTGTTACTGATCGCTGTTATTGATACGCCTACGTTATCTGAGGTTATTGATCATCATCTGTTACTGATCGCTGTTATTGATAACGCCTACATTATCTGGAGGTTATTGATCATCATCTGTTACCAGGCAGACGATGGGACACAAGTCACTGTTACTGATCGCTGTTATTGATAATCGCCTACATTATCTGGAGGTTATTGATCATCATCTGTTACTGATCGCTGTTATTGATACTGCCTACATTATCTGGAGGTTATTGATCATCATCTGTTATCAGGCAGACGATGGGACACAAGTCACTGTTACTGATCGCTGTTATTGATACGTCTACATTATCTGGAGGTTATTGATCATCATCTGTTACCAGGCAGACGATGGGACACAAGTCACTATTACTGATCGTTGTTATTGATACGTCTACATTATCTGAAGGTTATTGATCATCATCTGTTACTGATCGCTGTTATTGATACGTCTACATTATCTGGAGGTTATTGATCATCATCTGTTATCAGGCAGACGATGGGACACAAGTCACTGTTACTGATCGCTGTTATTGATACGCCTACATTATCTTGAGGTTATTGATCATCATCTGTTACCAGGCAGACGACGGGACACAAGTCTCTGTTACTGATCGCTGTTATTGATAACGCCTACATTATCTGGAGGTTATTGATCATCATCTGTTACCAGGCAGACGATGGGACACAAGTCACTGTTACTGATCGCTGTTATTGATACGCCTACATTATCTGGAGGTTATTGATCATCATCTGTTACTGATCGCTGTTATTGATAACGCCTACATTATCTGGAGGTTATTGATCATCATCTGTTACCAGGCAGACGACGGGACACAAGTCACTGTTACTGATCGCTGTTATTGATATCGCCTACATTATCTTGAGGTTATTGATCATCATCTGTTACTGATCGCTGTTATTGATATCGTCCTACATTATCTGGAGGTTATTGATCATCATCTGTTACCAGGCAGACGATGGGACACAAACCACTGTTACTGATCGCTGTTATTGATATCGCCTACATTATCTTGAGGTTATTGATCATCATCTGTTACCAGGCAGACGACGGGACACAAGTCTCTGTTACTGATCGCTGTTATTGATATCGCCTACATTATCTGGAGGTTATTGATCATCATCTGTTACTGATCGCTGTTATTGATAATCGCCTACATTATCTGGAGGTTATTGATCATCGTCTGTTACCAGGCAGACGATGGGACACAAGTCACTATTACTGATCGCTGTTATTGATATGTCTACATTATCTGGAGCTTATTGATCATCATCTGTTACCAGGCAGACGATGGGACACAAGTCACTATTACTGATCGCTGTTATTGATACGTCTACATTATCTGGAGGTTATTGATCATCATCTGTTACTGATCGCTGTTATTGATACGTCTACATTATCTGGAGGTTATTGATCATCATCTGTTACTGATCGCTGTTATTGATACGTCTACATTATCTGGAGGTTATTGATCATCATCTGTTATCAGGCAGACGACGGGACACAAGTCACTGTTACTGATCGCTGTTATTGATACGTCTACATTATCTGGAGGTTATTGATCATCATCTGTTACCAGGCAGACGATGGGACACAAGTCACTGTTACTGATCGCTGTTATTGATACGTCTACATTATCTGGAGGTTATTGATCATCATCTGTTACCAGGCAGACGACGGGACACAAGTCTCTGTTACTGATCGCTGTTATTGATAACGCCTACATTATCTGGAGGTTATTGATCATCATCTGTTACCAGGCAGACGACGTGACACAAGTCACTGTTACTGATCGCTGTTATTGATAACGCCTACATTATCTGGAGGTTATTGATCATCATCTGTTACCAGGCAGACGATGGGACACAAGTCACTATTACTGATCGCTGTTATTGATACGTCTACATTATCTGGAGGTTATTGATCATCATCTGTTACTGATCGCTGTTATTGATACGTCTACATTATCTGGAGGTTATTGATCATCATCTGTTACCAGGCAGACGATGGGACACAAGTCACTATTACTGATCGCTGTTATTGATACGTCTACATTATCTGGAGGTTATTGATCATCATCTTTTACCAGGCAGACGATGGGACACAAGTCACTGTTACTGATCGCTGTTATTGATACGCCTACATTATCTGGAGGTTATTGATCATCATCTGTTACCAGGCAGACGACGGGACACAAGTCTCTGTTACTGATCGCTGTTATTGATAACGCCTACATTATCTGGAGGTTATTGATCATCATCTGTTACTGATCGCTGTTATTGATATCGCCTACATTATCTGGAGGTTATTGATCATCGCCTGTTACCAGGCAGACGATGGGACACAAGTCACTATTACTGATCGCTGTTATTGATACGCCTACATTATCTGGAGCTTATTGATCATCATCTGTTACCAGGCAGACGATGGGACACAAGTCACTATTACTGATCGCTGTTATTGATAACGCCTACATTATCTGGAGGTTATTGATCATCATCTGTTACTGATCGCTGTTATTGATACGCCTACATTATCTGGAGGTTATTGATCATCATCTGTTACTGATCGCTGTTATTGATAACGCCTACATTATCTGGAGGTTATTGATCATCATCTGTTATCAGGCAGACGACGGGACACAAGTCACTGTTACTGATCGCTGTTATTGATACGCCTACATTATCTGGAGGTTATTGATCATCATCTGTTACCAGGCAGACGATGGGACACAAGTCACTGTTACTGATCGCTGTTATTGATATCGCCTACATTATCTGGACGTTATTGATCATCATCTGTTACCAGGCAGACGACGGGACACAAGTCTCTGTTACTGATCGCTGTTATTGATACGTCTACATTATCTGGAGGTTATTGATCATCATCTGTTACCAGGCAGACGACGTGACACAAGTCACTGTTACTGATCGCTGTTATTGATACGTCTACATTATCTGGAGGTTATTGATCATCATCTGTTACCAGGCAGACGATGGGACACAAGTCACTATTACTGATCGCTGTTATTGATACCGCCTACATTATCTGGAGGTTATTGATCATCATCTGTTACCAGGCAGACGATGGGACACAAGTCACTGTTACTGATCGCTGTTATTGATACGCCTACATTATCTGGAGGTTATTGATCATCATCTGTTACTGATCGCTGTTATTGATACGCCTACATTATCTGGAGGTTATTGATCATCATCTGTTACCAGGCAGACGATGGGACACAAGTCACTATTACTGATCGCTGTTATTGATATCGCCTACATTATCTGAGGTTATTGATCATCATCTGTTACCAGGCAGACGATGGGACACAAGTCACTGTTACTGATCGCTGTTATTGATATCGCCTACATTATCTGGAGGTTATTGATCATCATCTGTTACTGATCGCTGTTATTGATATCGCCTACATTATCTGGAGGTTATTGATCATCATCTGTTATCAGGCAGACGATGGGACACAAGTCACTGTTACTGATCGCTGTTATTGATAACGCCTACATTATCTGGAGGTTATTGATCATCATCTGTTACCAGGCAGACGATGGGACACAAGTCACTATTACTGATCGTTGTTATTGATATCGCCTACATTATCTGGAGGTTATTGATCATCATCTGTTACCAGGCAGACGATGGGACACAAGTCACTGTTACTGATCGCTGTTATTGATATCGCCTACATTATCTGGAGGTTATTGATCATCATCTGTTACTGATCGCTGTTATTGATACGTCTACTTTATCTGGAGGTTATTGATCATCATCTGTTACTGATCGCTGTTATTGATACGTCTACATTATCTGGAGGTTATTGATCATCATCTGTTATCAGGCAGACGATGGGACACAAGTCACTGTTACTGATCGCTGTTATTGATATCGCCTACATTATCTTGAGGTTATTGATCATCCTCTGTTACCAGGCAGACGACGGGACACAAGTCTCTGTTACTGATCGCTGTTATTGATAATCGCCTACATTATCTGGAGGTTATTGATCATCATCTGTTACTGATCGCTGTTATTGATACGCCTACATTATCTGGAGGTTATTGATCATCATCTGTTACTGATCGCTGTTATTGATATCGCCTACATTATCTTGAGGTTATTGATCATCATCTGTTACCAGGCAGACGACGGGACACAAGTCTCTGTTACTGATCGCTGTTATTGATAACGCCTACATTATCTGGAGGTTATTGATCATCATCTGTTACTGATCGCTGTTATTGATAACGCCTACATTATCTGGAGGTTATTGATCATCGCTCTGTTACCAGGCAGACGATGGGACACAAGTCACTATTACTGATCGCTGTTATTGATACGCCTACATTATCTGGAGGTTATTGATCATCATCTGTTACCAGGCAGACGATGGGACACAAGTCACTATTACTGATCGCTGTTATTGATACGTCTACATTATCTGGAGGTTATTGATCATCATCTGTTACTGATCGCTGTTATTGATACGTCTACATTATCTGGAGGTTATTGATCATCATCTGTTATCAGGCAGACAATGGGACACAAGTCACTGTTACTGATCGCTGTTATTGATACGTCTACATTATCTTGAGGTTATTGATCATCATCTGTTACCAGGCAGACGACGGGACACAAGTCTCTGTTACTGATCGCTGTTATTGATACGTCTACATTATCTGGAGGTTATTGATCATCATCTGTTACTGATCGCTGTTATTGATACGCCTACATTATCTGGAGGTTATTGATCATCGCCTGTTACCAGGCAGACGATGGGACACAAGTCACTGTTACTGATCGCTGTTATTGATACGCCTACATTATCTGGAGGTTATTGATCATCATCTGTTACCAGGCAGACGACGGACACAAGTCTCTGTTACTGATCGCTGTTATTGATAACGCCTACATTATCTGGAGGTTATTGATCATCATCTGTTACCAGGCAGACGACGTGACACAAGTCACTGTTACTGATCGCTGTTATTGATAACGCCTACATTATCTGGAGGTTATTGATCATCATCTGTTACCAGGCAGACGATGGGACACAAGTCACTGTTACTGATCGCTGTTATTGATACGCCTACATTATCTGGAGGTTATTGATCATCATCTGTTACCAGGCAGACGATGGGACACAAGTCACTGTTACTGATCGCTGTTATTGATACGTCTACATTAACTGGAGGTTATTGATCATCATCTGTTACTGATTGCTGTTATTGATACGTGTACATTATCTGGAGGTTATTGATCATCATCTGTTACCAGGCAGACGATGGGACACAAGTCACTGTTACTGATCGCTGTTATTGATACGTCTACATTATCTGGAGGTTATCGATCATCATCCGTTACCAGGCAGACGATGGGACACAAGTCACTGTTACTGATCGCTGTTATTGATACGTCTACATTATCTGGAGGTTATTGATCATCATCTGTTACCAGGCAGACGATGGGACACAAGTCACTGTTACTGATCGCTGTTATTGATACGTCTACATTAACTGGAGGTTATTGATCATCATCTGTTACTGATTGCTATTATTGATACGTGTACATTATCTGGAGGTTATTGATCATCATCTGTTACCAGGCAGACGATGGGACACAAGTCACTGTTACTGATCGCTGTTATTGATACGTCTACATTATCTGGAGGTTATTGATCATCATCTGTTACCAGGCAGACGATGGGACACAAGTCACTGTTACTGATCGCTGTTATTGATACGTCTACATTATCTGGAGGTTATTGATCATCATCTGTTACCAGGCAGACGATGGGACACAGTAAATTTTGCATAAATTTTGCATAAATATCAAGGGTGGCGAACATGTACATGTATAGATTTTGCAGACAATAAATTGCACAGGAGTAAAGTTATTGATTTCTGCAATATTTCTTTTCAGTGTTGCACTTTGTTGACGGTCCCTGCGCACTTGTCTCACAGCCGGCTGCATGTAGAAAACAATGTTGTTTGTGCGGCTCATAGGACAATGTACAGACAAATCACAGCAACCACACCGGAGGGAATATAAACCACTTTATCTTGATATATATTCTTAAGGTGAACTAGAAGTCTACTGCTGAATGAGGTATTTAGATGCATTTTTACTACGTAACTGACAAAGTCCAGCTCGTAACCTAACCTGGTGGGTGCGTGGTTCCTGGTACAGTGCAGGCCCCAGTGTGGCTGTATTGTCTATACCTAAGCCCCCTAATGCTGATGCATCACGTTGGTTAAATGCAGTCAGTATAAACACTGTCTCTGCATCAGTCAGGTTACTCTTATCAATAATAAATAACACAGTAATCAATAACCAACAATAGGATGAAATCACATTTCTTTATTACATTACACATATAGACATTGTTTCCATTAAACCAGTCACAGTGAGGATTAGTAACTCAGATAAACAACACAGGTGCATCAGAGAGCTAAGAAGATCCTGCAGAGAGAACAGAAGCAGCTACTGATCAATAACTAAATAAACTGATCCACATACAGCAAAGAAAACATGTTGACCAACTGAGAACGCTTCCATGAAGCAGGTTTACTGAGTCACTCTGACTGTGGCTGCATTGTGTCCCAGCTCAGTCCTGGTTTCAGAGTCTGCCTCTGGCATCTCATTGTTTACTGTGATCAGCAGTTTGTTACAAGACTCATTGGGCTCTGGAGGCCACGACACAGATAGGACACCAGCAGCCAGCAGTCTGTCTGGTCCAGGTTTTACTCAGACAGGAAATTAAGGTGACTCAGAAAACCTGATTCTTAGAAACAAACCCTGTGATAACATCATCAGCCCTGACCAATCAGCTGCACTCGTTTCCTTTGATGAGGAAGAAGGTTCCAGCAGCCACACCGAGCAGACCTACAGTCAGACCCAGTCCACAAAACACTGCAGGTCCAAGACTGGGGGGGGTCGTCTCCACATCTGGAGACAGAAACACAGAGACATTAAACCATCTGGAGACAGAAACACAGAGACATTAAACCATCTGGAGACAGAAACACACAGAGACATTAAACCATCTGGAGACAGAAACACAGAGACATTAAACCATCTGGAGACAGAAACACAGAGACATTAAACCATCTGGAGACAGAAACACAGAGACATTAAACCATCTGGAGACAGAAACACACAGAGACATTAAACCATCTGGAGACAGAAACACAGAGAGACATTAAACCATCTGGAGACAGAAACACAGAGGACATTAAACCATCTGGAGACAGAAACACAGAGACATTAAACCATCTGGAGACAGAAACACAGAGACATTAAACCATCTGGAGACAGAAACACAGAGACATTAAACCATTTGGAGACAGAAACACAGAGACATTAAACCATCTGGAGACAGAAACACAGAGACATTAAACCATCTGGAGACAGAAACACAGAGACATTAAACCATCTGGAGACAGAAACACACAGAGACATTAAACCATCTGGAGACAGAAACACAGAGACATTAAACCATCTGGAGACAGAAACACAGAGACATTAAACCATCTGGAGACAGAAACACAGAGACATTAAACCATCTGGAGACAGAAACACACAGAGACATTAAACCATCTGGAGACAGAAACACAGAGACATTAAACCATCTGGAGACAGAAACACAGAGAGACATTAAACCATCTGGAGACAGAAACACAGAGACATTAAACCATCTGGAGACAGAAACACAGAGACATTAAACCATCTGGAGACAGAAACACAGAGAGACATTAAACCATCTGGAGACAGAAACACAGAGACATTAAACCATCTGGAGACAGAAACACAGAGAGACATTAAACCATCTGGAGACAGAAACACAGAGACATTAAACCATCTGGAGACAGAAACACAAGAGACATTAAACCATCTGGAGACAGAAACACAGAGACATTAAACCATCTGGAGACAGAAACACAGAGACATTAAACCATCTGGAGACAGAAACACAGAGACATTAAACCATCTGGAGACAGAAACACAGAGACATTAAACCATCTGGAGACAGAAACACAGAGACATTAAACCATCTGGAGACAGAAACACAGAGAGACATTAAACCATCTGGAGACAGAAACACAGAGACATTAAACCATCTGGAGACAGAAACACAGAGACATTAAACCATCTGGAGACAGAAACACGAGAGACATTAAACCATCTGGAGACAGAAACACAGAGAGACATTAAACCATCTGGAGACAGAAACACAGAGACATTAAACCATCTGGAGACAGAAACACAGAGACATTAAACCATCTGGAGACAGAAACACACAGAGACATTAAACCATCTGGAGACAGAAACACAGAGACATTAAACCATCTGGAGACAGAAACACAGAGACATTAAACCATCTGGAGACAGAAACACAGAGACATTAAACCATCTGGAGACAGAAACACACAGAGACATTAAACCATCTGGAGACAGAAACACAGAGAGACATTAAACCATCTGGAGACAGAAACACAGAGAGACATTAAACCATCTGGAGACAGAAACACAGAGACATTAAACCATCTGGAGACAGAAACACAGAGACATTAAACCATCTGGAGACAGAAACACAGAGAGACATTAAACCATCTGGAGACAGAAACACAGAGACATTAAACCATCTGGAGACAGAAACACAGAGACATTAAACCATCTGGAGACAGAAACACAGAGAGACATTAAACCATCTGGAGACAGAAACACAGAGAGACATTAAACCATCTGGAGAAAGAAACACAGAGACATTAAACCATCTGGAGACAGAAACACAGAGAGACATTAAACCATCTGTAGACAGAAACAGAGAGAGACATTAAACCATCTGGAGACAGAAACACAGAGACATTAAACCATCTGGAGACAGAAACACAGAGAGACATTAAACCATCTGGAGACAGAAACACAGAGACATTAAACCATCTGGAGACAGAAACACAGAGACATTAAACCATCTGGAGACAGAAACACAGAGAGACATTAAACCATCTGGAGACAGAAACACAGAGAGACATTAAACCATCTGTAGACAGAAACAGAGAGAGACATTAAACCATCTGGAGACAGAAACACAGAGACATTAAACCATCTGGAGACAGAAACACACAGAGACATTAAACCATCTGGAGACAGAAACACAGAGACATTAAACCATCTGGAGACAGAAACACAGAGACATTAAACCATCTGGAGACAGAAACACAGAGACATTAAACCATCTGGAGACAGAAACACAGAGACATTAAACCATCTGGAGACAGAAACACAGAGAGACATTAAACCATCTGGAGACAGAAACACAGAGACATTAAACCATCTGGAGACAGAAACACAGAGACATTAAACCATCAGGAGACAGAAACACAGAGACATTAAACCATCTGGAGACAGAAACACAGAGACTTTAAACCATCTGGAGACAGAAACACAGAGACATTAAACCATCTGGAGACAGAAACACAGAGAGACATTAAACCATCTGGAGACAGAAACACAGAGAGACATTAAACCATCTGGAGACAGAAACACAGAGACATTAAACCATCTGGAGACAGAAACACAGAGACATTAAACCATCTGGAGACAGAAACACAGAGAGACATTAAACCATCTGGAGACAGAAACACAGAGAGACATTAAACCATCTGGAGACAGAAACACAGAGACATTAAACCATCTGGAGACAGAAACACAGAGAGACATTAAACCATCTGGAGACAGAAACACAGAGACATTAAACCATCTGGAGACAGAAACACAGAGACATTAAACCATCTGGAGACAGAAACACAGAGAGACATTAAACCATCTGGAGACAGAAACACAGAGACATTAAACCATCTGGAGACAGAAACACAGAGAGACATTAAACCATCTGGAGACAGAAACACAGAGACATTAAACCATCTGGAGACAGAAACACAGAGAGACATTAAACCATCTGGAGACAGAAACACAGAGACATTAAACCATCTGGAGACAGAAACACAGAGACATTAAACCATCTGGAGACAGAAACACAGAGAGACATTAAACCATCTGGAGACAGAAACACAGAGACATTAAACCATCTGGAGACAGAAACACAGAGACTTTAAACCATCAGGAGACAGAAACACAGAGACTTTAAACCATCTGGAGACAGAAACACAGAGACATTAAACCATCTGGAGACAGAAACACAGAGAGACATTAAACCATCTGGAGACAGAAACACAGAGAGACATTAAACCATCTGGAGACAGAAACACAGAGACATTAAACCATCTGGAGACAGAAACACAGAGAGACATTAAACCATCTGGAGACAGAAACAAACAGAGACATTAAACCATCTGGAGACAGAAACACAGAGACATTAAACCATCTGGAGACAGAAACAAACAGAGACATTAAACCATCTGGAGACAGAAACACAGAGACATTAAACCATCTGGAGACAGAAACACAGAGACATTAAACCATCTGGAGACAGAAACACAGAGAGACATTAAACCATCTGGAGACAGAAACACAGAGAGACATTAAACCATCTGGAGACAGAAACACAGAGACATTAAACCATCTGGAGACAGAAACACAGAGACATTAAACCATCTGGAGACAGAAACACAGAGAGACATTAAACCATCTGGAGACAGAAACACAGAGACATTAAACCATCAGGAGACAGAAACACAGAGACTTTAAACCATCAGGAGACAGAAACACAGAGACTTTAAACCATCTGGAGACAGAAACACAGAGACATTAAACCATCTGGAGACAGAAACACAGAGACATTAAACCATCTGGAGACAGAAACACAGAGAGACATTAAACCATCTGGAGACAGAAACACAGAGACATTAAACCATCTGGAGACAGAAACACAGAGACATTAAACCATCTGGAGACAGAAACACAGAGACATTAAACCATCTGGAGACAGAAACACAGAGAGACATTAAACCATCTGGAGACAGAAACACAGAGAGACATTAAACCATCTGGTAATGAGGTGTCTGTCTTTCTGTCCATGTGAGTTTAAATAAAGTGTCTCACCCCAGATCCGGGTCAGAGGACTGTCCAGGGCCAGATGTTGGACTGTGCAGCTGTAAATGTCTCCCTGCTGTGGGGTGAAGTCCAGTCTGGACATCTGGGTAAAGGTACCGTCTCTGTTTGGCAAAGGAACGTTGATGCTGGTTCCTTCAGTCACGTTCTCTCCGTTCTTGGTCCAGTAGATCTTTACAGGAGCAGGATAGAAACCAGTCACATGACAGATCAGCTGGTTCTCCTGTTCCAGCTCCACCTTGTCTCTGGTGTAGATCATCGGGCTGGAAGGAGGATCTGGACAGAAACACATTGATACAGACACTAAATGATCTGAGAGACAAAGCAAGGAGAGCTTTCTATGCAATAAAAAGAAACATTAAAATGCGTTGTATATTCACATTGAAATCTGGCTTAAAATTTTCCAGTTTGTACTAGAACCAATAATTCTATATGGTAGCGAAATCTGGGGGCCAAAACTTAATAATGAATTTGACAAATGGGACAAAACAATCATAGAATCTTTCCATACTGAGTTCTGAGTTCTCTGCATCCTGCAGGTGCAGAGAAAAACACCAGATAACCTGTCAGAGCAGAGCTCGGCCAATAAAAATACAGAAAAGATCACTTAAATTTTACAACCACTTAAAATCAGTTAACCCCCAGACATACCATCACAAAGCCCTAACATACCAGGAGCTGAAACCAGAGAAGAGTCCCCTCAGCCAGCTGGTCCTGAGGCTCTCTGCAGTAACAAGTCCCCAACAGCCTCAGGACAGCAACACCAACTCAAACAGACCAAACCAAATTATCAACAAGCAGAAAGAAAAATGAAACATCCAAAACACAAAGTAAATCACAAAGTTATCTGACCCTAAAAAGAGAATTCACACTGGCAAATTACCTGAGGACAATAAAATGTCCTAAACTAAGAAAAATTATGACAACATACAGGCTGAGTGAGACACAGCCTGGACATAGAAAAGGGTCGCCACAGACAGAGCTGGCTACCACAGGAGGACAGACTCTGCTCCCAGTGTGACAGAGGACAGGTAGAGACAGAGGACAGGTAGAGACTCAGAGGACAGGTAGAGACAGAGAGGACAGGTAGAGACAGAGGACAGGTAGAGACAGAGAGGACAGGTAGAGACAGAGAACAGGTAGAGACAGAGATGAACTTTCTAACCTCATGCCCCAAATATGAACCACTAAGAGTAAAACACTTTGAAAACATTGCCCAAATATACTCCGAATTCGAATCCCTATCAGACAGAAACTCTCCTATTTACTGGGAGAAATGCCCAAATGTCAAATAATTGCTGCAAAATATGTCTCCACATGCCATGAAGTGAGGACAACCAGTGGAACCTCAGACTGATAAATAATTGTACAGATTTAAAAATTATTTTTAAACAAACACACGCACACTTAATGTTTTGCTTATTCTATTTTTAGTTATTTTATTTTATTTTTTTTAACACAAACAAAGATGCTTTGATTACTTTACGCTTTAATTCTTTAATGAAATGTATGGGGTTGATTGTTGTTATGTTATATGTATGATGCTTTGGCAATATTGTTTCACAGTCATGCCAATAAAGCAAATTGAATTGAGAGAGAGACAGAAGAGGAGAGAGGAGCTCAGTGCATCATGGGAAATCCCCCGGCAGTCTAGCCTATAGCAGCATAACTAAGGGATGGTTCAGGACTCACCTGAGCCAGCCCTAACTATAAGCTTTATCAAAAGGAAAGTCTTAAGCCTACTCTTAAATGTAGAGAGCGGTGTCTGCCTCCCGAACCCAAACTGGAACCTGGTTCCACAGGAGAGAGCCTGATAGCTGAGCGCTCTGGCTCCCATTCTACTTTTGGAGACTCTAGGAACCACAGGTGCATTCTGGGAGCGCAGTGCTCTGGTGGGAGTAGTAAGGTACTATGAGCTCTTTAAGATAAGATGGTGCCTGACCATTAAGAGCTTTGTATGTGAGAAGAAGGATTTTAAATTCTATTCTGGATTTTACAGGAAGCCAATGCAGAGAAGCTAAGACAGGAGAGATATGATCTCTTTTACTGGTTCCTGTCAGAACACGTGCTGCAGCATTCTGGATCAGCTGAAGAGTCTTAATGGACTTTTTGAAGAGCCTGATAATAAGGAATTGCAGTAATCCAGTCTAGAAGTAACAAGCATGCATGGACTAGTTTTTCTGCATCATTTTTAGACAGGATGTTCCTGATTTTTGCAATATTACGTAGGTGAAAAAAGGTGGTCCTTGAAATTTGCTTAATGTGAGAGTTAAACGACATGTCCTGGTCAAAGATAACTCCAAGATTTCTCACAGTGGTGCTGTTAAGAATTGTCCTTATATTATTACTGGTTTAAAATATGAGCCCGTTCTCATCTCAGGGCGTCATATACCGACGATTTGAGAAAGAGTGACAAAGCGTAAGTATTTTGCGCGAAAGGTACCCTTTAGCGTCTCATGGAGACGCACCGGTGCGTCTCCATGAGGCGCCTCGAAGCGTCTGTAAGAGACGCTCCGGGGCGTCCGGTTCGGACCGGAAGTGTTAGCTAGCTAGCGGTAGCTAGCTAGTTAGCTACGTTCGTGATAAAGGTGTTGACAGCCCCCCCGAAGCCCCTACCCTAACCACAACCATCCGAAATATTAGTGCCTAAACCCAAGTCACTGAATGTATGCATGTCGGCCTCACGGCCGATGTGCTAACAGGTAGGGTTAGCCTCCCTTGTATTGCTTTAACTTAAGAAACGGGAGCGTTTCATACGGACGCGGAAGGGTACCTTTAGCGTAAAATCCTTACGCTTTGTCACTCCGGATGAAAGCGTCAGATATGACGCATTGAGATGAGAATGTGTTGAAAATATACCCAACATGGGGGACTTCCGGTGGACTGAGAGACAAGATGGCTGCATGATCTTGAGCTCATGATAGAAAGTTTGAATTAGCCCCCCTTAATTCACTAAATACCAAGCAACTCGTAGTAATTTTACTTTGGAATGAATAGGGAAGTAACAACCAGAAGTCAAAAGAAACGTGACGCACAGAAAAGGAAGAATAAACCAGAGATAGACGACGCTCAGTGTTCCGACGGCAACCCCGCGGGAGACGTATCAGTAAAGAAATAGCGACTTCAGGACTGAACACAAAGCAGACCTACATAGTCTTAAAGCAGAACTCAAGGAAGACATGAAAAATGAACTCAAAGAGCTTAAGCAGTAAATTTACCAAAAACTCTCCGCTAACTCCGCCCGGACTCATGCTCATGAAGCCAGGCTGAATGAAGCGGAAACACGGATCAACGAGACTGAGTTGGCTAGCGTGCCCATAGAGCATTAGCTCGCAAACCAGAGCGGAATGAGCCACACAGGTCCATAGTGGTAACTTTTCTGGAGTTTACCACCAAAGAAACAGCACTGAAAAAAGCCTGGGGAAAGAAAATAATGATTGAAGGACGACGCCTGTCGTTTGACCATGATTATGCTACGGAGATCGTTCAGAAGCGCAAGGCATGTGCGGGAATAAAGAGGCTTTTGAAAGAGAAAGGAATCCGTTTCCAGACTCCGCTGGACAAGATACGCATTCACTGGGAATTTTAGTGGAAAAATTAAAAGTTAATAAAAGAAAGTTATGTTGAGTATGAAAACTCTTCATTACATTTTACTTCATAATTGCATGTGTTGTATTCATTGTTGCAAAACTTGTTCTGTATATAGTTTGTTTGTTATCGTGATCAAAACCATTGATCTGAAGCTCAATGCTGATGCTGTCATGGAAATAGTTTTCTAATCAGCAATAAATATAACAATTTCTGATCAGCTCATATCAATTGCATGCTTAAAATAACATACTGTTAAAGCCCCCGCCCATTTCAAGGCAACCTGACTCACTTCCTGGTTAAATCCCGCCCACTTCCCGACTAGGCCCCGCCCAGTCCGAGTACAGATACAGATAATGCTGTACTCGCTCATCCCTACCTTATATTTTCTTTTATTTGATATTTCTACTCTGATAATGATATATTTCTTTATATACCACTATCCTTATTTATATTCCTTTTTCTTATTGTGCAATGTGAGCAACTGTGACACAGAATTTCCCCTCGTGGACCAATGAAGTATTGCTGATGGTGATTCTAGATGACTCCAGACTTTTTTCAGGCATTGTCAGAACAATAACCTCAAGTATCACGCCAACTGCATTCCTCTTTGACAGAGGCAAGAGATTATGGTAAATAAGACAGAAGCAGATTGCTGCATTCAACAACAGCATGTCCTGCATCTGTTGGAGATATATAGACTACTGTGGATTACTGTGGGATGTTCCGTTCTCAATCTACAGGCCTGTAAAGCCTGGGAGAGCTAGTGACAGGAATGTTGATGAATCCTGCTGTTTTTATCAATATTTCAGGGATTTTTCATTTGGATCTTGGTTGTATGGACAGAAAAAGTGTTTTAAAGATATCTATCAATAAAAGTCAGCATTTTAACAATAAATATTGCCAAAATCTGGAAATGCGCCTGGCATATTTAATAATGTTGTATGATAAGTGTTGTATTTTAGTTTATTTTCATCAGATTTACAGTTACAATTGCATTCTATGTGTATTAGAAGATATGTAGTTGCACTAAAAGCTTGCTCAGGATGGTTTTGATGGTTTATTGCATTAAAATATAGCTTTTTTTTTCAGGCGAGGATAAAAATATCAGATTTTGTCTTTATTGCATCTCCATGTAGTCAGTAAAAGTAAAATAAATATATTAATACACAATAGATTTATATTCCTTCTGACTTTTCAAAGGAGACCAGAATTATGCATTTAGGCCAAATGGCTGAGGAGTTATTCCTGATTCATTTTGGGTTTGTAATTTTAGGCGTTTTTTTAGGAAAAAGTTGCCTGTTTTCAACAGGTTAATCCTGGTGTCTGATCTGTTCAGTCAGCGATAGGGCTGAACGATTAATTGCATTTGCGATATAATCGCGATGTAATAAAATGAGATTTTCTAATCGCAAAATGGCCTTAAGCTTGACAGAAGCTGCTACATAAACTTTAATGTCACATGGAATGAAAGTAGCAGCCGTCACCGCGGGTAACTTGGTGGTGGTGGGTGAATTTGTCGGCCCTCCGCGGCTTTGATGGAGGAAAAATGCACAACAGAAAGAGGCGTGTAGTAAGGTAAGCGTATTGTGGCGATCGGCGCCTGCGTCACACACACAGCCACCAGTCAGCTCAGGAAATATCTGTAAATTGGCGTTTCAAACTAAACGCCGAAAGAGGCCCAGACTGTCCCGAGTTACAGCCTGGTTAAAGCCGGTGTGCCGCTCACCAGCATCGGAGGCTGCGGGGGAGGAGGGGGGAGGAGGGGGGCTCCGGTGTTGTCGGAGAATTACTAAGCTTGTCTATTAAACACAGAGGCGTCACTCTGTTCTATTTTAGTTAGCCAACTTTTGAATTGAACCTCAAACTGAGTATTTTTAGTTTGCTTACGGGGATACAGAAAGATGGACTCCAGGAGATTTGAACTGAGATCAGGACTCATTAATTGGTGGTTGAACTGTGGATTTTGTATTGAGCGCTTACTGTATAACACCCTGTGGTAAAAAGGTAGGCCGACCTGATGATAATATATCATATTATTTAATGCCATGACTTGACTCAAACTGTCTTTCTCATATTATTATAATTTGATATATCTTATTGCTCATAATAATAATTCTACCTAATTCATCATAACACAGGCCTGACCCACAAGACAGAACAGTCTGTTTAATATGTCTAATATCGGACTATAAACTGATTTACTGCTTGTCCGTTTTGAACATTACAGAAGATAAAGAGCTTAAAAATTAATCGCAAATTAAATCGAAATCGCAATATTGGTTAAAAAAAAAAATCGCAATTAGATTATTTTCCAAAATCGTTCAGCCCTAGTCAGCGATCATGCCGATCAGAAACCAAAGTGTTTTTTTCAGTCATTCCATGTTCTTATGTAGGCCCAGGGGCGGATTTAGTCATTTTGAGGCCTAAGGCAAACACAGGCATGGGGCCCTCCACAGCCCTTGTTCTCCCCTTTTCAGTCCATATTTATCTGAGAAAGACGTACTAAGTAGTCAAGTTTTGGATTTGAAAATAAGGGAAATTTTCCGGCGCCCACCGCGAGCAGTCCCACCACCTCAACAAGCTCCAGTATCCCTTACATTTTTAGACAGGTGTTACAGCCTAAATGAAAACACAAAAGGGTATATATGAAGAGCATTTATTGCAGTGTTTCTCAACGAGTGATACCGCCAGAAGCGTTCGAGGACGATGGGGCGCTGGAAGCAATATTTTTAGAAAGGGCTGAGCTGCTTTTGGGCGTTTGTTGGTTGGAAATTTTAAGGTGAGTTTACACTTAAGATTCACAACAATACGAGTTTAAACTTTAAACTACTTGCAAAAAACTGTGGTCTGCAACATTAAAACCTGCCAGTTTAGTCCACTGAGACTGTGAGACTGTGCATTTTTTCTCCATCAGCCACTTGTGGTGCAGCTTCGTGCTGCCTTCAGGGGAACGGGAAGTCGAGAGTATCAGCTCTAAAATTTTACCCACATTGCGTTTACTGTGTAAACTCTAGAAAACCGACGCTCTCTTTCTAGGTGGGAAAGTGTTTATTTCTCTGAGGAAAACACCGTGAAGCGTCTTGTTATCGCGAGTGGTTACACATTTACAAGAGGGATATTCTTCTGTCGGACTCACCCTGAAAGCAACTTCAGCTGCGACACCAGCGGCGGCGTCGACCCTCCTCGGCTGTGAGTTGCAGACAGTTTGTGCCAAAGCGGACATGTAGGTAGTTTCATTCGGCTATAAAAATGTAAGGTTAAAAACTGAAGCCCTGTCTCGCTCTGTTGGGGACTGTTAGCAGCACTTTATCAGAGGTGCTGAAGTTAAGCTCTGTGGAATTATTCCTGAGCTTCCTGAGTGATCACAGGTGTGTCGGTTAGTTTCATCTCATTCAGTTTTATCTGTCAGACGGCGAGGGGAAGCGAATCAGTAACATAATGCAGTACAGTGTTTCCCATACGTTCATTTATTTGTGGCGACCAGCCACAATATCAACTCTGACCGCAACATATTGTTTTTTACCAGGCCAATTTAAAATCGTATTTGATTGCAGAGCTGCAGGCAGCGCGGATTCGCGGAGCGAACTGTATTTTTCTTCATACACAGTTTCTGGGAGGAACATTCACTTATTAGTTAAATATAATTACTTTTCACATGTTTTTTGTTACCTTTTCCATGTTTTTAATAACAATAGTAACAATAAAAAAAAAAAATATATATATATATATCCAAGAAAGAGTGGCAGGTATGAAGAGCTGGACAGCACCAGGCCCTGACATGATCCACACCTACTGGCTGAAGAAACTAACTGCACTCCATGAACGCCTGGCAGTACAAATGAACCAACTGCTGATGGATGGGACCCACCCAGAATGGTTAACCCAAGGACGGACAATCCTGATCATGAAGGATCCCCAGAAGGGAACAATCCCATCCAACTACCGGCCAATAACCTGCCTCTGCACAACATGGAAGCTCCTGTCAGGCATCATAGCGGCTAAGATGAGTAGGCACATGGCTCAATACATGCACAGGGCCCAGAAGGGAATGGGCAGTAACACCAGAGGAGCCAAGCACCAACTACTGGTGGATAGAGCAGTCACTCGAGACTGCAAGACCAGACAGACCAACCTGTGCACTGCCTGGATTGACTACAAGAAAGCCCTACGACTCAATGCCACACACATGGATACTGGAATGCTTGGAGATGTACAAGATCAACAGGACACTAACAGCCTTCATCAAGAACTCAATGAAGCTGTGGAAAACAAGTCTGGAAGCCGACTCAAAGCCAATTGCACAAGTCACCATCAAGTCGCGGCATATACCAAGGTGACGCACTATCCCGCTGCTGTTCTGCATAGGCCTGAACCCCCTCAGCCAGATCATCACAAAGACTGGCTACGGATACCCGATTCGAAGCGGAACAATCATCAGTCACCTCCTCTACATGGATGACATCAAGCTGTATGCCAGAAATGAGCGAGACATCGACTCACTGATCCACACTACCAGGATCTACAGCAGCGACATTGGAATGTCGTTCGGACTGGACAAGTGTGGTCGCATGGTATCGAAAAGAGGAAGATGATCAGAACCGAGGGGTTGAACTACCAGAAGGCCACATTGCAGATGTTCAGGACAGCTACAAATACCTTGGGGTGCCACAGGCTAATGGTAACCATGAGGAGGCAGCAAGGAAGAACGCCACAGCCAAATACCTACAAAGAGTGAGGCAGGTCCTGAAAAGCCAGCTGAATGGGAAAAACAAGATCCGAGCCATCAACACATACGCCCTGCCAGTCATCAGATACCCGCTGGTATAATAAACTGGCCAAAGGAGGAGATAGAGGCTACTGACATCAAGACAAGAAAGCTCCTCACAATGCATGGAGGGTTTCACCCCAAATCCAGCACCCTGAGACTGTACACCAAGCGTGGCGAGGGAGGCCGAGGGCTAGTGAGTGTCAAGACCACTGTCCAGGATGAAACAACGAAGACCCAGGAGTACATCAGGAAGATGGCCCCCAAAGATGAAGGGCTTAGTGAATACCTCAGGCAGCAGAAACCTGAAGGTGAGGACAATGAAGATGAAGAACCGTCATGGAGGGACTAGCAGCTACGGCGTGTACCACAGACAAATAGAAGAAGTGGCTGATATCAAGAAATCCTACCAGTGGCTGGAAAAGGCTGGACTGAAGGACAGCACAGAAGCACTAATCATGGCGGCACAAGAACAGGCACTCAGTACAAGATCAATAGAGGCTGGGGTCTACCACACCAGGCAGGACCCCAGGTGCAGACTGTGCAAGGATGCCCCTGAGACAGTACAGCACATAACAGCAGGGTGTAAGATGCAGGCAGGAAGTGCGTACATGGAGCGCCATAACCAGGTAGCTGTCATAGTGTACAGGAACATCTGCCACGAGTATGGGCTGGAAGTCCCAAGGTCAAAATGGAAGACACCTCCTAAGGTAGTTGAGAATGACCGAGCTAAGATCCTGTGGGACTTCAAGATCCAGACTGACAAACTGGTGACGGCTAACCAACCAGACATCGTGTTGATCGACAAACAGCAGAAGAAGGCAGTAGTGATAGATGTGGCAATACCAGCGACAGCAACATCAGGAAGAAGGAACACGAGAAGCTTGAGAAATACCAAGGGCTGAAAGAGGAGCTAGAAAAGATGTGGAAAGTAAGAGCAACAGTGGTGCCAGTGGTGATCGGAGCACTGGGGGCTGTGACCCCCAAACTGGGAGAGTGGCTACAGCAGATTCCAGGTAAAACATCAGAGGTCTCTGTCCAGAAGAGTGCAGTCCTAGGAACAGCTAAGATACTGCGCAGAACCCTCAAACTCCCAGGCCTCTGGTAGAGGACCCGAGCTTGAGGATGACGCATACCACCCCCCAAGGGGTGAGAGGGGGATTTTATATATATATATATATATATATAAGTGGTGGGCCGTTATCGCCGTTAACGTGCTGCGTTAACGTGAGACTCTTATCGGGCGACAAAAAAAATATCGCCGTTAATCTCTTCTCAAAGTTGGGTTGGGAGCTGGGTCTATACTACGCAAGCTGTGATGACTTTCACCTTGATATTTTAGCGCCGAATCGCACTGTAGGGGGCGAGAACAAGTCTTCGAACCTGTGTGTCTGCCTACTGTGAAATTACCACATCAAACGTGGCGTGCTAAACATGGATGCAGCTGTTGCTGCGTTACCTCGGAGGTCGGAGCTGGGAATGGCGTCACACCCGAGTTGGCGGCGTTCCAGTTCCAACCTCGCTTCGACCAGCTGTTTGTTTACAACTAGCCAGGTTAGTTATTGATGCCCGGTTGACTAAAAAAGCGCGTTGTCGCGGTATTTCCTCACACTAACTGTAGCAACACGTCCACAGACAGCTGTTGGACAGCACTTTGTGTACCGAACATTTCTGAAGCCGCCGGTGTTGTGCGAATTCTGTCTGCCTGCCGAGAATCGCATGCACCTCGCGGGTGCTAACGGTCATCTATGCTGAGAAAAGAGGTGGATGTAGATCTCGGCAGGGAGCCTACAAAATCTGATCCACCTCTTTAGGTCCTTCAGCTTTATCACCACATATATGTACTGAATGTCAAGCCTAGTGTATTAAAATATTAAAGACTCTAAACGTTCATAAAATATATACTTCAAATCAATTTATCACCATTGATGAACATTGATGAACACCATTTACAGCATTTAAAAGCATTATTTGGAGGTGCATGCAATTCTCAGCAGGCAGGCAAAACTCGGCACAACACCTGGTTTGCACCTTGTGCAATGTGGAATTAGTTTACTGTAGGAGTTCTTCCAGTCTCAAGTAGCCTACCACCTAAACGCAAAGCACATCACACGCTGTACACAAGTACATCTTATTGAACATGATTTATTTTCATAACCAGTTATCATAGTAGAACAGCTTTCTCAAGCAGTTTGTGATGCATTTTGGAAACAGGAGATGAGCCTCTGGTCTAATGCGCCACCTGGGTTGAAACCCGTTCGCACACATATTTTAAATGCCTTCGGCAGATTCAAATGAGCCATTTTAATCTAGATTAATCTAGATTAATTTCAAAATTAATCTTGATTAATCTAGATTTAAAAATTAATCTATTCCCACCCTAATATATATATATATATATATATATATATATATATATATATATATATATATATATATATATATATATATATTATGGCATGCCGTTTAGGAAATAATATATATATATGAAGCTTGTCCGTCTGAATATATTGAATGAAAGTCTGAATATTTGGAATGAAAGTCTGAATATATGGAATGGAAGTCTGAATATATTGAATGGAAGTCTGAATATATGGAATGGAAGTCTGAATATATGGAATGGAAGTCTGAATATATGGAATGAACCTTGAATATATGGAATGGAAGTCTGAATATACTGAATGAAATTGGATGTCATTGATGTGAAGTGACACTGTTAGTGAATCAGCAAGAAAGTGTCCAATGTCTGCAAATTTGAGCAATTAGAAAATATTATGAAAACACCGGCAAATGCATGTATGAGCCAAAATACTGGAAATCATATCCAGTACCGTTCTCCTGATTAAGAAATCTATTCTCTTTTATCGTGGAAGACCAAATGCAGGAAACCTCCCAGGCCAGGCAGTTCCCTTTATCAGGCAAACTGACACACGCCTTTAACCTCACAGGTGCCCCCCCACAACAACCCCTATCTACAATATTTGTATGTCCACCCAAATGGGACACAGGCACTAACATTTGAAAGAGTAAGATCCTGTGTTTAACCAGAAATAGCTGTTATATCACTCTCTTCAAAGCCACCAAACTCTATTGACAAAAACAGTAATTTTAATGTTACCGCTGCCAGGTTGTTTTTTGTGGGACTTTGGTGTTTAAAAGATGAGTTCAGATGCAAACTAACTTAAGCTGTTGTGGGGGCACCTGTTAGGCTGAAGGCTTGTTTGCCTGATAAACGGAACTGCCTGGAGCCAGGAGGTTTCCACATTCGGTCTTCCACGATAAAAGAGAATAAATTGTTTCATCAGGAGAACACTACTGGATATGGTTCCCAGTATTATTGCTTGTACATGCACTTGCTAGTGTGTTTGTAATCTCTTTAAAGCTCCAAATAGCTGACACTAGATTTCTTACTTATTCGCTCATAGTGTCATGCGTCATGTTACAGCCATACGGATTAATCACATAAAAAACACAAGATTGCGCCAGTGCCTTAATGACGTCAGATTATGATTTCATTCAATATATTCAGACTTCCATTCAATATATTCAAGGTTTATTCCATATATTCAGACTTCCATTCAATATATTCAGACTTTCATTCCATATATTCAGACTTCCATTCAATATATTCAGACTTTCATTCCATATATTCAGACTTCCATTCAATATATTCAAGGTTTATTCCATATATTCAGACTTCCATTCAATATATTCAGACTTTCATTCCATATATTCAGACTTTCATTCCATATATTCAAGGTTCATTCCATATATTCAGACTTCCATTCCATATATTCAGACTTTCATTCCATATATTCAGACTTTCATTCAATATATTCAGACTTTCATTCCATATATTCAGACTTTCATTCCATATATTCAAGGTTCATTCCATATATTCAGACTTTCATTCCATATATTCAAGGTTCATTCCATATATTCAGACTTCCATTCAATATATTCAGATGGACAAACTTCATATATATATATTATTTCCTAAACGGCATGCCATAATATATATATATATAGTATATATACTTTTTAAAAGTATTTGTCCAAAATGTTGCTTGCAATATAAAAAGGTAAATAACTGAAAAGGCTATAAGAAAGGTTAATAAGAAAACATGCAGTGCAAACAGAAGATATGTGCTTTGGTCAAAAAACAAACTTAAGCCAAACGAACAAGCTGCTGATTCTGCATTATATTTTTATATTTTGAACGTTCACCTGCTGAATGTGTTTTCCTTTTTATATAAATAAAGCCACTCTGCCAGAGACATTTTGTTCTGCCAGCAGCCTGCCCTGTTTCCCTCAGCCCTAGACCTATACTCCTCTCTCTCACCCAACTTCCCTGTGAACTCTCTGCTGTGATCTGCGTTTGGGTCTTTTCTCTGCCAGGAATTCTGACACATTATGAGGAAAAATTCTGAATGAATGTATCAATGAAATATTCACTGTTTTACATTAATACAGGCTCAAACTAGATGATATCTGATTTCATTTCCTCTGAGTAAAATATTGATAATAGATTTATGGATCCAAGCTTGATCAGTGTGAAAATAAAACAAAAATATTATTATATAAACAAACTTAACCTGAAAAGTTTGAGGTTGTTGTCAGAGGAGCTTTACCTAATGTTAATTCTACAATTAGAATTTACTCTCAGTACGTTTATAGATAATAAAAACTAAATGAAATCATGTTAGTGAAGGCAAGGCAAGTTTATTTATATAGCACATTTCAACAACGAGGCAATTCAAAGTGCTTTACATAAAACATAAAAGCAACAGGGAAAATATAATAAAAGTTACAGTGTTAAACACAGTCATACAGTCTAAAGTGTGATTTACCAAACAAAAGTTAAATATTATTCAAGCTTTGAACATTTACGATCAGTTTTAATCAGCAGACCAAATATCTGCAGACAAAGTGTCAGAATATCTGAATGTAGTATTTCTCTTACCGCGCTGCAGAGGAGGGTTCTTATAGGCCTTCATATCCACTTTCAGGTTCTGTCTGCAGATCTGTTGATCAGCCTCAGCACCTTGATAAGTTCCTTCCTGATAGCTGAAATGACCTCCAAAGGGGAGCTGAGGCTCGACTCCTTTCCTGTTGATGAAGTCTGCGTACCACTTCTCTTCACCATCCAGAGCGTACATGTACTCTCCATCAGAGTCTGAACAGCCGTTGATACGAATGTCCTCATGTAGAACTGCAGAGAGACCAGGACCAGGAGGATCAGCTGTCTGTTTGATCTGAAGCCTCAGAGTTTAAATCTGAAACATGAAACTTACCATCAGCTGAGACCCAGAGGACCCAGGAGAGACCGAGGACCAGGACCTTCATCATCTTCATCATCATCACAGCTCTCTGTAGACCTGAACTTGTCTGAGACTCTTTGTAGACCTGAACCTGTCTGAGACTCTCTGTGGACCTGAACCTGTCTGAGACTCTCTGTGGACCTGAACCTGTCTGAGACTGACAGAAACTCCAGCAGCAGCTGAGCTCTGACACACAGAGCCAATCAGAGAGCAGAGAGCTCATGATGTCATCAGTAACCAGGAAGACAGACATGCAGCTGAAACACATGAAGAAGGATCAGGTCTCCGGCTCTGTCAGGTCCGAGCGTTCTGGTTCACGTGTCGGACTTTATTTAGAAAGACTTCATTAACGCAGTATTTTACTTTGTAACTTTGCTTTGAAAGGTGATATAAATAAAGTTTTTATTATTGTTATTGTAAATCTGTTAATAAACTAACTAATTAATGAATTAATCTTGTTAAGTGACTTCAGGAGTTGTTCCTCTTTCTCCGCTCTGAATCAGTGATGCTGCTTGTGAGACAGTGAGTCATTGTTGTGGTCGTTGCACCGCTGCATTATGGGACACAGTACACTGGTGCAAAACATTTTGCACCAGTTTGCAGATTTGTTTTCATACTTCATGCAACATTCAGGCCCCATCACTACAAACTGCTCCTGTCTCAGATCAGTCATGTGATCAGTTTCCTCCGTCTGACCACAGAGGGCGGGGTTAGTCCAGTTGGCAGAGAGTGCATGCTCCATGTACAAGCTATGGCAGAAAACTGGGTCCTCTTCCATGTAACCTTTTCTACGTGTCACTTTACTATTATTATTCCAATTCTCCTTCTGGCCTGTTGATATGTATGTACTGTGATTTCATCCCTAGCCTTTCCTCTCCTGTGCTCCTTATGTTAGTCCGTCCACATTCACCAGAGTTCAGGTCCGAGCTGTCAGACTGTTTTGGTGTTTCCTCTCTTCTTGTTCCTCTCCTCTCCTGGAATGATCATTCAAAGCCTGGAGAGGATCACAGAAAGCTGGAATGTCTTCCCTGTGCTCGGGGCCAGGTCTCAGACAGCAGGTCTCTGGACCAGCTGTACACGTGTTGTAGTTCTTCTCTGTTTATTCTCTTTGGTTATTAAATTCTTCAAAGACAAAGGTTGGTTGTAACTCATTTCTTTGCTCAGCACCTCACCAGGAAGATAATTCCCACGACACAGGTCAGAGTCTTTACTGCATCAGCTCGGGTTTTAATCCTGCCTGCAGCCCTTTGCTGTCCCTGTCTCCTCTCTGTCCACTGTCCTCTCTAATAAAGGCTGACCTTCCTCTCTTCTGCAGAGCATCCTGAGTCTACAGCTGTGATCATCAAAGTTTCCATCCAGCCCACAGCATGAAAGTACTGCAGTATTTATATATTAGCAGTATTACAACAGTCCAACAAAATGCTGTTTAAAGTTCCTGCTGATGGAAACTGAACATTTCCTTCTGCTGGAGCTTCACATTAAAAGCATCTAACTGGAGAAACACCAGTTGACTTTTATTATGAAGGAGTCACCGGAAGTGAACAACAACACCTGACAGTAGTTTGTACTGACCCAGACTTCTGTGACCTGTAGTATTAAAACACATCTGCAGTTACCATAGTAACTACAGGTGTCTCCTGTACTATAACAGCACAGATGCATAAGAGCTGGCAGGTGATTAATATTTCCTGCCTGTCAGAGTTACAGCTACAGATTTTAACCATCACTCCTCCTTGGTGCAGGTCTGAGATCACTTCTAGTATTTAGTATGTCAGAATACTTTATTGATCCCCGAGGAGAAATGTAGTTATCTTTAAGGATTTAGCATGTTTTTTAGAAGTCTGCTCACACAACCCTGGTCTACATGAAGTGAACTGAGCGTGGAGTTTTCCTGCAGCACCTGAACGCAGCAGCAGCGTCTCTAGAAAGTCCCGCCTTTAATTTCAGTTCAGGACCAGCAGCCAATGAGAGGAGCAGCTGCTGGTGACTCATCAGTTGTCAGAGCAGCATGTTGCTGAGCAGCAGAGTCGATGTGGTTCATTAGTGCAGCTGAGAGGTCAGTGAGAGCGCCACCAGCAGGAGGGCCGAGGAGGAACACCTCTGTTCATCTGACTGCTGCTGCTGGATCAGACTGAAGAGGATCAGTGTTCCTGTTCCAGCTGATCAACAGGGAGCTGAGTGAAACATCAGTCAGGATGTGTTTAGTGTTTCAGTCACAGCTGAAGCAGGTAAATGTTCAAGAACAAATAAACCAGATAAAGGTTACAGTGCTGTGGCAGACTGACAGTTTCAGCAGACCTGCAGTTATCTGGGAGTTTGTTCCAAATATACGGAGCATAATAACTGAACAGCTGCTTCTCCTTGTTTAGTTTTGACTCTGGGGACAGAAAGCAGACCTGATCCCAGACGACCTGAGAGGTCTGGATGGTTCATAACGAAGCAGAAGATCAGAAATATATTTTGGTCCTAAACCATTTAGTGCTTTGTAAACTAACAGCAGGATTTTGAAATCAATTCTTTGACATACAGGAAGCCAATGTAAAGAGCTCAGAACTGGAGTGATGTGATCCACCTTTTTGGTCTTAGTGAGGACTCGAGCAGCAGCGTTCTGAATCAGCTGCAGCTGTCTGATGGATTTCTTAGGGAGCCCTGTAAGGACACTGTTACAGTAGTCAAGTCGACTGAAGATAAATGCATGGACAAGCTTTTCCAGGTCCTGCTGAGACATAAGGCCTCTTATCCTTGAGATATTCTTCAGGTGATAGTAGGCTGACTTTGTCTGAATGTGGCTGCTGAACAGTGTTGGGAAAGTTGTAGATCCTTGGGCAAGAAACTGAGTCCCAAAGTGTGAATGTGTATGAGCAGGTTATTTTCTGCTTCTGATGTGCAGATGGAACCTCGGCCTCATCACTCTGTCAAAGTGCTGCTTTTTAAAATGAAACCGTAGCAGTGGGAATGTAGCTTTAGTCATGAAGGGGACCTTTTAGTGCCATACTGACATAATGTGCAGTGATACTCTGTCCCATTAAGGATTTAAAATTATATTAAGGATTTAACAGTTCGTCTGCAGACTCAGAAAACACAGGCAGCCTTCACTTCCCATCAGAGCGTTGGCCACCCATGACCCTGTTTCTGGTTCCCAGCTGTTCCCTCCTTGGACCACTTTGAATAGTTACTGTCCATTAGTGTCTCAGAGGGACATCTGATCATGTGACTGCTGCTCCTAACCTTTCCACCTCCATGAGCAGAGGAAGGAAAGGTGACTCCATCAGGGGACGGGCTGCAAACCCCTCTGTGTTTGGGAGAACAGCCACAGGTACCCAATCAGCTGGCCCGGGGTTCATGAGGTCTGAACCAGGGCAATTAAATTGATTAATTTGATTATTAAAATGCAGAGACGGAAATTCATTGCATCAAGGCTTCATTTAATCCATATAACTATACAGCACACTGACATTTATTACTGTCGCACATGTTACTCTGTGTGAACATGACGTGATTCTGATGCACTGTTATTTAAGCTGAAGCAAACAGCTCTGTAACGTTACAGTCCGTCTGTAACTAAACTTATGTCGCCGCCAAGCAAAAGTACTTCTCAAACGACACATTGATGAACTGTAGAAGTGATCTATAGAAGCTTTGGGTACTAAATCATTGTTAGTCCTCGTCTGAACCCCTAACCAACAACACAAAGACCAAAGGAGGGACTTTTCCAGAACGCTGTTTAAAAAGAAACTGTGCCGACAGAACTGTTCTTTGTTCCCCTTCTAAAGGCCCTGAGTTTAGTTTCACATGTAGAGTATGTGGGGACAGGGATCTTAGTCTGCGCTCAGAAACATACTATAGTGAGTGGAGAAATCCTGCTGAGTGCTTTGCTGAACATGAAGGATCAGAGAGTCACAGAAAGGCTGTGACTGCTCATGGTTTGCTCTGTGCTGTAGAGATGGTATAAATTCAGAACTAAAATAACTATTTGACAGGAAATGTGCAGTGTGGAAGGTTTTTAGCAGAGCAAGGAAAACCTTTGAGATGACACAGTGACATTTTGGGAAACCTTAAAATCTTTAGGGGTGTTTGATGCATTACTGAAAGTCTCTCCTCACAGAGACAATCAGTCAGATGAAAATTACATTTAGCTGCTTTTATCCAAAGCGACTTACATTTGCTGTACATGTCCGAGGTCACACGCCTCTGGAGCCAACACGTATAACAGCAGCAGATTAACCCTTTACTTTGGCTGAGCTGTTTAGTTTATCTGTGTAGCTGCTGCCTTGAGACAGAGACATTGTGTTTTGTACAGTGTTCGGGCCTAAAGACCACAGGACAGAGACTTTGTGAGGTCCTTCAGACACTGGATGGTCAGCAGTCATGTAAGCTACCAAAGAACTGCACCAGAATTATTTCATCACATTTATTCATTTAGCTTTTTCATCTAAAGGGACTTTCCCTGCTCTGTGCTCTGTAGGCAGCTGGACTGGATTTACTTCGTCTGAGGGACCATGTGGTCCACCTACAGGATGAGTTTGACAGCTTAGAGTCTCCAGCTGTGTCTCAACTCTACAAGGTGGACACACAGAGGCTCAGAAAAGGACAAGACAAGCAGGTGAATCCTGTGAGCGAGCAGGCCGAGGCAAGTTCACACTGTTTCAGTGTCGTCATGGATCGACTTGTTACAGAACTGGATTGGAGGTTTCATTCAGACATTTGATCTTCCATCTGCACAGGAGCAGCTGCTCTTCCTTTCTAATGTACAGTCACCTAATGTTTAGTGTGGTTTGAATGTCAGTGTAACAGTTCAGACAACATCATGTAAAATGTGCTGTAAATACACAGAGGTTTGGTGGTGACGGGTTAGAAAGATGACCAGTCAGACTTACTGAGTGAGTTCCTCTAAAAGTGAGCTGAGGACAGAGAGCAGAGAGTCAGAGAGGTGGAACATCCTGCCCTCAGACTCTGATCTACAACACAAACACTGATGTGAAAGTGTTTTCAGTAACGTGACTCTGATCCACAGCGTCTCTCTGCAGCTCTTTGGAAAGTCCCAACTTTACTTCATGTTCACTCAGCAGCCAATCAGAAGCAGAGCTGCTGATGAGTCATCAGTCTCCGGCAGCAGCAGCTGGTTGGAGAACAGCAGCAGAGAGGAGGAGCTCAGACGCCCCCTGCTGGTTCATCAGGTACCTTCAGTTTATTACTGAGTCAGCAGCCAATCAGAGGCTGAGCTGCTGATGAGTCATCAGTCTCCGGCAGCAGCAGCTGGTTGGAGAACAGCAGCAGAGAGGAGGAGCTCAGACGCCCCCTGCTGGTTCATCAGGTACCTTCAGTTTATTACTGAGTCAGCAGCCAATCAGAGGCAGAGCTGCTGATGAGTCATCAGTCTCCGGCAGCAGACCTCAAGCCAGATGTCCCTGGCAGGCATGTTCACAGATGGGTTAAAGTTTTCCTCATCAAGCCTGATCAGTGACCTTCTTCAGTGCTGCTGCTGTTAAATGTAACTGTATGACACCAACATGTGGTGGTGAAGCCAGACGCTGTCCAGCCACCATAATCTGACTCCAGCAGCCACAGCTGTCCTGTGAGGGACTTCTCTCCTGCTGTCAGAGCTTGTTCAAGAGCCACATGATGATTCTGTAACACAAGTCCAGTCCAAGCAGCTGAGGATGTTGGACATGTAGAGGAGCTGCCAGGAGGAAGATGGCTGCTTTTTGCTTCAGAAAAAACAAAGTCACTCCAACACAGTGAAACAAGAGAGCTCTTGTTTTTCCACACGTATGCAGAGGCACATAAAACCTTATTACTGCTGCTCAGATGGCCTCAGCAGTTAATGCTATCTGTTAGCTTTAACACGTTACTTTGTAATCACAGTGTTTCTGTTCCTTCAAACGCTGCAGTAGAAAACTGAATATGAAGTGAATCAGCTCATTCAAGTCCAGACATATCAGACGTGGTGACGTCCCTGACCGGCTTCACTCACCTGGGACTCTGTAGCAGACAATAAGACTGCAGCCTGATGCACACAGCTTGTCTCAACAAGATAGTCAGAAACACTTCACATCCTCACGGACGGAGGCGCTCCATCACAGAGCATCTCGCCTTAGTGGACGACTGCCGTCGTGCAGAATGTGGAGATGAATACATATATTCCAATCAACAGTTCAATTCAATTTCAATTCAATTTTATTTATATAGCGCCAAATCACAACAACAGTTATCTCACAGCGCTTTTCATAAAGAGCAGGTCTAGACCGTACTCTGAAGTTATTTACAGAAGCCCAACAATTCCCACCAAGAGCAGCACTAGGCGACACAGGCAAGGAAAAACTTCTTTTAAGAGGCAGAAACCTCGAGCAGAACCATGGCTCAGGGTGGGGGGGCATCTGCCTCGACCGGTTGGGGGTGATAGAGAGAGAGAGAGAGAGAGAGAGAGAGAGCAGAGGGAGAAAGAGAGCAGAGGGAGGCAACCTACACAGTATACACACAGAGGTACAGACAGTAAAGGTAATGTTGCTATAGACTGAATGAAAAATGGTACAGATATTTATAGTAATGTTAATGATAATAATAATAACAGTAATAATAGCAATAGGACTAGTAACGGTTGAAACCATCCACCAGCAATTGCAATTGTCCAGCTCCTCCCACCCAACTACACCGTTGCTGGACATAAACTCTTCAACTGCCTTCACACCGCAGGACTGCCTCTCCTCTTTCTCCCCGCTTAATACAGCTCAAGTTCTTGAGCTAGTATCAAAAGCTAAGGCCTGGACCAGTAAACAGGATCCAATGCCGACTGCCTTGGTCAAGGCATGTCTTCCAACTCTGTGTCCCACACTGGTCAACATCATTAACACCTCGCTGTCTTCTGGGGTGATCCCCACCAGCTTTAAAACTGCGGCGGTGATCCCTACACTCAAAAAACCTGGCCTGGACCCAGATGATCCAAATCACTACCGTCCAATCTCCAACCTACCTTTTACATGCAAGTTATTGGAAAGAGCTGTGGCAGCCCAACTCAACCATCATATGCTACATCACAACCTCTACGAGCCATTTCAATCTGGCTTCCGGACACACCATAGCACAGAAACTGCCCTCATCAAAATCACAAATGACCTTCTTATGGCAGCTGACTCTGGCCATGTCAGCATTTTAATTCTCCTTGACCTCTCTGCAGCCTTCGACACAGTCTCCCACTCCATTCTTCTCACTCGCCTCTCCGAACTCATTGGCCTCACTGGTTCTGTGTACTCTTGGTTTCAATCCTATCTCACTAACAGGCAACAATACATCACCTTTAAGGGCACCCGCTCTGAATTGGCGCCAGTCTCACATGGAGTGCCTCAAGGATCGGTGCTTGGCCCGCTATTATTCAATATCTACATGCTACCCCTTGGGATGATCATCCGGAAACATGGACTCCTCTTCCACTGCTACGCGGATGACACCCAGCTCTACATCAGCATCAAGCCATCTACTCCCCTTCCACCAGTGCCACTTATCAGCTGCCTGAAGGACATCAAGAACTGGATGGACAATAACCTCCTCAAACTAAATAATGACAAAACAGAACTCATGGTTTTTGCCCCACAGTCACTCCTCAAAAAAGGTTGGTAACATCACATTGGATGTGGATGGCTGCTCTATCTCTGCATCCCCTCAAGTACGCAACCTGGGCGTCATCATGGACTCCACCCTTTCCTTCCAACAGCACATCAAAAACACTACTAAAACTGCCTTTTACCATCTCAAGAACATCTCCAGACTCAGACAGTGGCTTTCCAATTCTGTAGCTGAGACCCTCATCCACTCCTTCATCACCTCCCGACTTGACTACTGTAATGGTATCCTTTTCGGTCTGCCTAGCAAGGCTACTGACAGACTTCAGTATGTCCAGAACTCTGCGGCTAGGATGCTCACCCACACAAAACTTGGACTCCACATCACCCCATCCTGAAGAAGCTCCACTGGCTGCCAATTAAGTCCCGGATCAAATATAAAATTCTCCTACTGACATACAAATCTCTCCATGGACTTGCACCCCAGTACCTAACAGATCTGCTCCACCCCTACACTCAGTCACGGTCCCTGCGGTCCTCTGACAAGGTCCTGCTTGCTGTCCCAAATTCCAGGCTCCGGACATTTGGTGACAGAGCCTTCTGTGTCAGTGCACCATCGCTCTGGAACAAGCTTCCTCTGGCTATTCGCTCTGCCTCCTCTATAATAACCTTTAAAACCCAGCTTAAAACATACCTCTTCACTGAAGCTTATGGAACTTAATCTCCCTTGGCCTTCACCCCCCCCCCTTTGTTTGTTAAGCATCCTTGGGTTTGTGAAAGGCGCTATATAAGTCAAAGTTATTATTATTATTATTATTATTAGTAACAGCAGTTGCAACTGTAGCAGAGGGCGTCGAGCAGGAACACGGGGGCAGCAGGAGACTCCCAACCACAGATCCAGACTCCACAGCTCCAGAGCCAGCAACACCCGCAGGAAGTGAAAGGAGGGGGAAGCACACGACCACGGGAGAGGGAAGAAGTCGAGTTAGTAACATGCATTAATGGGATGAGGTTGCACTCAGAGAGAAAGAGAGAAGAGGAGAGAGGAGCTCAGTGCATCATGGGAAATCCCCCGGCAGTCTAGCCTATAGCAGCATAACTAAGGGATGGTTCAGGACTCACCTGAGCCAGCCCTAACTATAAGCTTTATCAAAAAGGAAAGTCTTAAGCTGTATTGTATAACAGTGTAAATCTGCTGTCCCCTCAAAATAACACATCACACAGCCATTAATGTCTAAACCGCTGGCAACGAAAGAGAGGACACCACTAAGTGAAAATGTCCAGATTCTATAATGTGGACCTGAAACAAAGACGCATCTGTCTCTCCCTCAGAAAACCAACACATAGAGCAAAATAGGTACTTTTCCAGAAGCCTGTTTAAAATGAAGGACTGTGCCAACAGAATGGTTGAAAAGGTTTGTTCCCCTTCTAAAGGCCCTGAGTTTAGTTTCACATGTACATTATTATCTGTGGACAGTGACCTTTGTCAGATCGGGTTAGTGTGATCCATTCTTGAAAGCGGTTATAGAAAAGTTTTGCAATGCAGCTGCAGAAGTCAGTGTTATAGTGATGCAGCCAACATGTTCAGTAAACAGATTAAGTAGGATTTCAGCCAGGAGACCAGTGTTCGTTTCCCTTCTGAAACAAAAAGTCATCATTGTCACATAAGTAACATCACGTCACTTCCTGTAAGTAAAGAGACGTAAGAAATTGTTACAACAAAATGTAAAGCGTTTCACAACGTGAACCACTGGTTTACTGGACGGTGCATATTTATCGTTGCTAACTTAACCGCAGAGCCGTACAAAAACTAAAGGGTACCCAGGGCGATAAAAAGTGACGCCAAGGGCGGTTGGCCAAGCGTCCATTTGTGAGGAGCCGGGAGTGAGACTGTCAGTAATTAAGGATGGAACGTCACCTCTCTGTGGGGGGGGGGAAGGAGCTTGTGCGGGAGATGGAGTGCTACCATTAGATCTGGTGGGGCTGACCTCCACGCACAGTCTTGGCTCTGGAACCGTGCTCCTTGACAGGGGATGGACTCTATTCTTCTCTGGAGTTGCTCAAGGTGTGAGGCGCCAGGCGGGTGTGGGGATACTCACAAGTCCCCGGCTGAGCGCCGGTACGTTGGAGTTTACCCCGGTGAATGAGAGGGTCGCCTCCCTACGCCCAGTGTTGGGCAAGCTACTTGGAAAATGTAGTGAGCTAAGCTACTAGCTACTCTACATTAAATGAAGCTTCACTACACAGAAGCTACCCCCCAGTGAAATGTAGCAAGCTAAGCTACAGCAACGTGGCAAAAGTAGCTTAGTTACATCTAAGCTACTTTTAATTTTTTAATAGTTTATAGTTAGGTCATTTATATATAAATATTTATATACACACACTCACACACACACAACATAGGCCTAGTTTATATCGAACCAACTTCATTCCACAGTAGCAATAGAAGACTAAAAACCTGCTCCAATGTGTGAGAGAGCTAAATCAGACACAGAAACTCTCCTACTTACTGCCTCATTGCTGCATCAATGTAGGCTACTTCCTCATGGAACAAACGAAGAACCTTGTTATTTGTATAAAGTAACTTAATTACCAAATTATTAATAAATTTAATTAATTAATTATTAATTCATTCTAGATTTTTTATAGTTCATATGTGACTTTGTGCTCTGGCAACATTGCAACCTAAACAACCTAAACATTCATGGCAGAGAGAGAGAGAGAGACACTCCGTCGCACTGTCTTTATTCCGCTGCAGCAAAGTCGCAAACATCAGCCCAAGGATCGGTACGTGATGTCACCATCACAGGGAAGCGCTTCTGCCGGCTGCACATACAGGTCCGTGTGTGGTTACTGATCCTTCAGAAATGCTTGGGAAAATGTAGCGTGTGTGGAAGCTACCGCGCTACTCGGCCAATAAAAGAGCTTCGTTACTGAAAAGCTATTTGATTCAGAAAATAGCGACGCTACCACCAAGCTACTGAGAAATGTAGTTAAACTAGTAACGGCGCTACTTGTAGCGACGCTGCTGCCCAACACTGCCTACGCCTTCGGGTAGACCCTCAATGGAGTCCTGTATGGGGCTCCAGTAGGGGACTCCATAGTTCTGCTGGGTGACTTCAACGCACATGTGGGCAATGATGGAGTTACCTGGAAAGGCGTGATTGGGAGGAACGGCCCCCCTGATCTGAACCTGAGTGGGTGTTTGTTGTTGGACTTCTGTGCTAGTCATGGATTGTCTATAACAAACACCATGTTCGAGCATAAGGATGCTCATAAGTGTACATGGTACCAGAGCACCGTAGGCCGAAGATCAATGATCGATTTTGTAATCGTTTCATCTGATCTGAGGCCGCATGTTTCGGACACTCGGGTGAAGAGAGGGGCGGAGCTGTCAACTGATTACCATCTGGTGGTGAGTTGGGTCAGGGGTTGGGGGAAGACTCTGGACAGACCTGGTAAGCCCAAACGGGTAAGTGCAGGTGAACTGGGAACGTCTGGTGGAAGCCCCTGTCCGTGAGATCTTCAACTCAAACCTCTGGCGGAGCTTTTCTGGCATCCCTGTGGAGGTTGGGGACATTGAACATGAGTGGGCGAAGCTGCAGCGGAAAGCTGTGGTCTCAAGGTCTTAGATGCCTCAAGGGGCGGTAACCCTCGAACACCGTGGTGGACACTGGTGGTCAGGGAACCCGTCTAACTTAAGAAGGAGGCCTTCTGGGATTTGTTGTCTCAGATAGAGCCCTGCACGGGCCTCAAATCTAGGCCCTAGCCCGACCCGTATCCGACGGCTCATCAAAATTATGAGCCCGAGCCTGTTTTTTTAAATTATTATACAGCGACAGCCTGCCCTATTTGCAGCCATTAAAATATGTCAGTTTTGTTAGTTATGTTTCTTGAGAGAGAGACACTCCGTCGCACTGTCTTTATTCCGCTGTAGCAAAGTCGCAAACATCAGCCCAAGGATCGGTACGTGATGTCACCATCACAGGAAGCGCTTCTGCCGGCTGCACATACAGGTCCGTGTGTGGCGGTGGTGTCACTTACTGATGCATCAGAAATGCTTGGGAAAATGTAGCGTATGCGGAAGCTACCGCGCTACTCGGCCAATAAAAGAGCTTCGTTACTGAAAAGCTATTTGATTCAGAAAACAGCGACGCTACCACCAAGCTACTGAGAAATGTAGTTAAACTAGTAACAGCGCTACTTGTAGCGACGCTACTGCCCAACACTGGTCAAATGTTTGGAGGATTGTTTTTAATGACGACCAAGCAGCGAGTAAAACAGGTTTGATCAATTTAGCCTCTCAAATCAACGCTTTACTTTTTACAATACTTTACTTAGCTACAATAAAATCCATATATATATATATAGGCTATATATATACACTGTGAGGCAGACAGGCTGCTCCCAACAGCGCTCGCAAATGAAATGAGCAATAGCTACAATCTAAACAAATTAAATAAATTAAAAACAAACTTGCAGGTTATCTTACCTTATAATGCAATAAAAAACATGGCCATTTTTTCCAGTAGTTTCCAACAGCTAAATGAAAATAAAGTCCAATCAAACAAAAATCATAGGAGAAACTTTCTGTGTACGTGCGTGAGACTGTCATGTCAGTCATGTGACAGGTTATGAAATGTCTTTCTATGTTTGTTTTTCTATCGTCGACGTCAACTTCTCACATTTTCTTTTAATTAACGTCTAAAAATATAAAAAGGATAACCCAAAAAAGGCCCGAGGCCCGGCCCGCATGTGAACTATGACGTGAAAATTGGCCCGAAGCCCGGCCCTAGGGGCGTAAATAAGTCAGGGCCCGTCGGGCTCGGGCTGAAATGTAGGGCTCTAGTCTCAGAGGACTCTGGTGCCAATTACAGGGGTATCAAGCTTCTCAGCCTCCCTGGTAAAGTCTACTCCAGGGTGCTGGAACGGAGGGTTCGGCCGATTGTCGAACCTCAGATCGAAGAGGAACAATGCGGTTTTTTCATCCCGGACGTGGAACAACTGACCAGCTCTTTACTCTCACAAGGATCCTGGAGTGGGCTTGGGAGTATGCCCATCCAGTCTACATGTGCTTTGTAGATCTGGAGAAGGCATATGACCGGGTCCCTCGGGAGATACTGTGGGAGGTGCTGCAGGAGTATGGGGTGAGGGGGGCCCTTCTCAGAGCTATCCAATCCTTGTACAGGAGCTGCGGTTCGGTGGGCTTGGGATCTCGTCACTGCTTTTTGCGGATGATGTGGTCCTGATGGCATCATCGGTCCGTAGCCTTCAGCTCTCACTGGATCGGTTCGCAGCAGAGTGCGAAGCGGCTGGGATGAGGATTAGCACCTCTACATCTGTGGCCAGGAAACCGATGGAGTGCCAACTCCAGGTAGGGAATGAGTCCTTACCCCAAGTGAAGGAGTTCAAGTACCTCGGGGTCTTGTTCACGAGTGAGGGGAGACTGGAGCAGGAGATTGGCCGGAGAATCGGAGCAGCGGGGACGGTATTGCACTCGCTTTACCGTACCATTGTAACGAAAAGAGAGTTGAGCCGTAAGGCAAAGCCCCCAGTCAGAGCTGCTTAATGTGGCTCGGGAAGGAGAAGTTTGGGGTCCCCTGCTGGAGCTGCTGCCCCCACAACCCGACCCTGGATAAGTGGATGAAGATGGATGGATGGATGGAAGCAGGAATATGTGTTTATGACTGTGCTGCTGCTGTTAATTGTTCTTGAATATTGCACAGCTGTGTGATTTGTGTCTCTGTGAGGATGAAACAGGTCGGCTGCAGATGTTTCAGGAAGTTTACTCAGATAATGTGAATCTGTCTGTAGCAGAGCTGTTTACAGTGAAGGCTGTCTCAGAGTGTTTGCAGTGTACTGACCCTTTTCCACATGGCCCTAAACCACTGTTTGTTTTCTAGTAAAGCATGAGGTAGTTCACACCTGCCTCCCTCTGCTCACCTGGCACAGGTCCCTCAATGAGATAATCAACGAATAAAAACAGGGGCTTTGTGTCCTTGTTAGGAGTTTATGTATTTTCTTTCTTCTGTGACAGAGACGCAGCAGCATGGAGTCTGATTTACTGTAATTTAATGTTTGTTGTTTACTTTAGTTTTATATGTAAATTTCAGTGTAACAATGTAAACATGTAAAATGTGCTGTAAATACACAGAGGTTTGGTGGGGACGGGTTAGAAAGGAACTGAATGAAAGTGATCCAGTTGAGTCAGACTGAGTTTCTCTAAAAGTGACCTGAGGACAGAGAGCTGAGAGTCAGAGAGGTGGAACCATAGACTGTATATAAAAAGGGTGGAACATCCTGCCCTCAGACTCTGATCTACAACACAAACACTGATGTGAAAGTGTTTTCAGTAACGTGACTCTGATCCACAGCGTCTCTCTGCAGCTCTTTGGAAAGTCCCAACTTTACTTCATGTTCACTCAGCAGCCAATCAGAGGCAGAGCTGCTGATGAGTCATCAGTCTCCGGCAGCAGCAGCTGGTTGGAGAACAGCAGTTTCTTGTTTGTTGATGTTGTTCTGTTGATGCATGGTTCAATACAGTAACAAAAATGCAAAATATACAGACATCCAGTTACATGTTACATTGACAGAAGCTCAAAGTTCTTCTATAATATTAAGACATTTTATTTCTTTTCTTTATTATTTAAGAGTAGTACTGAGGTGCAGTAGTGTTTCGGTTCTACTGTAAATCGATTGACCTGGTTGGATCCAGTCCACTTTGATTTGTGGATGTGGAATTTTGTAGTTTGATGAGGAGGAAATATACAAAATATAACTCGACATCTAAAACATTAATCAGTAGACTGTCACACGTTTTTCTGTTAATAATATGTTCCAAACTTTTCCAAAATACATTTGTGTGGTCACAGTGGAAAAAAAGATGAAACACAGTTTCTCTTTCTAAATTGCAAAAAACTGGTTCATCAGGTACCTTCAGTTTATTACTGAGTCAGCAGCCAATCAGAGGCAGAGCTGCTGATGAGTCATCAGTCTCCGGCAGCAGCAGCTGGTTGGAAAACAGCAGCAGAGAGGAGGAGCTCAGACGCCCCCTGCTGGTTCATCAGGTACCTTCAGTTTATTACTGAGTCAACAGCCAATCAGACGCAGAGCTGCTGATGAGTCATCAGTCTCCAGCAGCAGACCTCAAGCCGAGACCTGAACCTGAACTCTGAGACTGGTCAGACAGACAGGGGAGCAGAGAGAGGCAGGAGTCCACCTGCAGGTCACATCTAGTATTACAGCTACTATTACTTTAGTATTGTTCACTGCTCTGTTTAGTATCTGAGTGACCTTTCTCTGTGATCTACAAATTAAGAGTTTAAAGGTCTAAATCTTCTGGGTGAGGAGCCCCAGACCCTATCGTACATTTCATCAATGAATATTTCTTCTAAGCAGCGTTATAGTGTCCTGTTGTCTTGTTCTCCTGACTGCAGCATTGTGCATGCTCAAGTGTTTGGTCACACCCCTAATATGAGGCCTTAAGTGCCCCCACATTTCAACACAGAGTAACTTTACACTTTTACTGTCCATCAGGTCAGCCGACTGTTTCAGAAAATGTCTAATTCAGTCTGCACAGCTTCACAGAGCCATAAAAACTTTACATCTCTGCCCAAACATACAGAAACATCACCTGCTGATGTGCCTGCTCCATATAGATGATTAAAGGCAGGATGGGTTTTAGTTTGAGATACGAGCAAGAAAGTATCCAACAGAGAATCTCCCAAACTCCCTCTGGGCTCCTTCACATTGTGATGAGCAGCAGGTAGCTGTGCTAACAGGTAGCTGTGCTAACAGGTAGCTGTGCTAATGGCTGCAGTATCAGGTAGCTGTGCTAACAGGTAGCTGTGCTAACAGGTAGCTGTGCTAATGGCTGCAGTATCAGGTAGCTGTGCTAACAGGTAGCTGTGCTAACAGCTGCAGTAACAGGTAGCTGTGCTAACAGGTAGCTGTGCTAATGGCTGCAGTAACAGGTAGCTGTGCTAACAGCTGCAGTAACAGGAAGCAGTGCTAACAGGTAGCTGTGCTAACAGCTGCAGTAACAGGTAGCAGTGCTAACAGGAAGCTGTGCTAACAGGAAGCAGTGCTAACAGGTAGCTGTGCTAACAGCTGCAGTAACAGGTAGCAGTGCTAACAGGTAGCTGTGCTAACAGGAAGCAGTGCTAACAGGTAGCTGTGCTAACAGCTGCAGTAACAGGAAGCAGTGCTAACAGGTAGCTGTGCTAACAGCTGCAGTAACAGGTAGCAGTGCTAACAGGAAGCTGTGCTAACAGGAAGCAGTGCTAACAGGTAGCTGTGGTAACAGCTGCAGTAACAGGAAGCAGTGCTAACAGGTAGCTGTGCTAACAGCTGCAGTAACAGGACGCAGTGCTAACAGGTAGCTGTGCTAACAGCTGCAGTAACAGGTAGCAGTGCTAACAGGAAGCTGTGCTAACAGGAAGCAGTGCTAACAGGTAGCTGTGGTAACAGCTGCAGTAACAGGAAGCAGTGCTAACAGGTAGCTGTGCTAACAGCTGCAGTAACAGGAAGCAGTGCTAACAGGTAGCTGTGCTAACAGCTGCAGTAACAGGTAGCAGTGCTAACAGGAAGCAGTGCTAACAGGTAACTGTGCTAACAGCTGCAGTAACAGGTAGCAGTGCTAACAGGAAGCTGTGCTAACAGGTAGCTGTTCTAATGGCTGCAGTATCAGGTAGCTGTGCTAACAGGTAACTGTGCTAACAGCTGCAGTAACAGGTAGCTGTGCTAACAGATAGCAGTGCTAACAGGTAGCTGTGCTAATGGCTGCAGTAACAGGTAGCTGTGCTAACAGCTGCAGTAACAGGAAGCAGTGCTAACAGGTAGCTGTGCTAACAGCTGCAGTAACAGGTAGCAGTGCTAACAGGAAGCTGTGCTAACAGGAAGCAGTGCTAACAGGTAGCTGTGCTAACAGCTGCAGTAACAGGTAGCTGTGCTAACAGGAAGCTGTGCTAACAGGTAGCTGTGCTAATGGCTGCAGTATCAGGTAGCTGTGCTAACAGGTAACTGTGCTAACAGCTGCAGTAACAGGTAGCTGTGCTAACAGGTAGCTGTGCTAATGGCTGCAGTAACAGGTAGCTGTGCTAACAGCTGCAGTAACAGGAAGCAGTGCTAACAGGTAGCTGTGCTAACAGCTGCAGTAACAGGTAGCAGTGCTAACAGGAAGCTGTGCTAACAGGAAGCAGTGCTAACAGGTAGCTGTGCTAACAGCTGCAGTAACAGGTAGCTGTGCTAACAGGAAGCTGTGCTAACAGGTAGCTGTGCTAATGGCTGCAGTATCAGGTAGCTGTGCTAACAGGTAACTGTGCTAACAGCTGCAGTAACAGGTAGCTGTGCTAACAGGTAGCTGTGCTAATGGCTGCAGTAACAGGTAGCTGTGCTAACAGCTGCAGTAACAGGAAGCAGTGCTAACAGGTAGCTGTGCTAACAGCTGCAGTAACAGGTAGCAGTGCTAACAGGAAGCTGTGCTAACAGGAAGCAGTGCTAACAGGTAGCTGTGCTAACAGCTGCAGTAACAGGTAGCTGTGCTAACAGGAAGCTGTGCTAACAGGTAGCTGTGCTAATGGCTGCAGTATCAGGTAGCTGTGCTAACAGGTAACTGTGCTAACAGCTGCAGTAACAGGTAGCTGTGCTAACAGGTAGCTGTGCTAATGGCTGCAGTAACAGGTAGCTGTGCTAACAGCTGCAGTAACAGGTAGCAGTGCTGGGGGGCCGATTCAAGATGGCGGCGAGACCAGTCGTGTTTTGAATAGACCAGTAACGACTGTTGAAGATTGCTGCTCAAATTAACATTTAGAATTTAACTTTGCTGCTAAAAGTTGTTTTTTTTTTCACTGATTGTTCGACTACAGTGTTATTGCATTCCATAGTTTTTTCTGCCGGTTTTCGAAAAATAGTGTCTGATAATTCAAGCTAGGCATTGCTAACTCTGTAGCTAGCATAACAGCGCAATGGAAGTGACGACGATTAAAGAAAAACGGACTGTCCGAGAAATGCACTCTTATGCATGCCAGGCCAGTGCTTCTGAGGAGTGTGTCTCATCTCCTAACACGCCTACAAAACCTCAAATAAAAAAGGCTAGAGGCAACGAAGAACAGCCATCCCTTCTGGAACTTCAGGATACCATCATCTCCGCCGTCATCGACAAGATCAGCGAACGGGCGGATCAGACAGACAAGGCGATTCTACTACAATACAGTCCAGATTGATGGTTTGAAAAGTCTTTGGACTTTTGTCATAAAGAAGTGGCAGACCTGAAAAAGCAGAATAGCATCCTAAAAGCCTCATGTGAGACACTCCAGAGAAAAGTCAGTGAAATGGAAATTAAAGTAAATGAGACTGATCGGTACAGCCGACGACAGAACCTACGTTTGCAAGGGATCCCAGAGAGAGGATGAAAACTTGAAGTCTCAAGTGCAAAGAGGTTTGCCGGGCGGTGCTGTCGGCTAGTGAGGCTGGAGCAGTGATGGAGGCAATCGACATTGTCCACAGAATTGGGAGAGCATAAAGAGGGCAATTCCAATCAACAGCCAAGACCAGTGATCATCCGGTTTGTGTCGAGAACAGCGAGAGACTTAATTTGGAGGGCATCTAAGAAGAGTGAGTTCCTGAGCAGCAAGAAGCTTCGTTTCAAAGAAGACCTGACAGCTGAAGACAGAGCCATTAGGTGGCGGCTCTGGCCAACTGTAGAAGCGGCAAGAAAGAGAGGAGAAGGCTTATTTTGTGGGGATCAGAGCATTTGTGAATGGAAGCGAAATTAAAGACACCTGAAAAGGAAAGATCCTATATGCTCTGTTGAAGTGCAACTATTTCTTAAGGTAACACCCCTCATGTGTAATAAGGGACATTGAAGCAGCTAATGATTACATTAGAGCAGTTATCTCTGCAGTTTTTGCAAAAAAGTTCATACAGTTAACGTTATTTGTTCTGAGTTTTTATGTCTGTATCTGTTTTTTCTGTAAATGCCAGAGGAGTTAGAGACCAACTGAAAAGGAAATGTTTATTTTTATTTTTTCAAAACAAAGGTGCTGATTTTTATTTTATACAGGAGACTCACACTTCTAATTCGGATATTTCTTTTTGGAAGAGTCAATGGGGGAAAAATATATGGTTTTCCTTTGGGAGTAACCGGTCAGCAGGGGTCGCTATTTTACAGGGAAACTTTAAAGGGCACATTATTAAACATTTAGCAGATTCAAATGGGAAATGGGTAATACTGGTTGGTGAGCTAGATCATTCCCAATTCATTATTATTAACATATATGCGTGTAACAACAAAAAAAGACAACAAGTTATTATTTACAACAATAGAAAATAAAATTAGCCAGCTGATTACAACTTTTCCTACTGCCAAGATTATATGGGGTGGAGATTTTAATACAGTTATGGATGGAAATCTGGATAGGTGGCCTCAAGAAACAGTTCTTCAGATGAGTTGGAGAATGTATGTCAAAGGTTGAGTCTTGTAGACATCTGGAGACAAAAAATCCCAATAAGAGCATATATACTTGGAGTAATAAAGATAGGTCACAGCAGTCCCAGTATAGATTTCTGGTTGATCTCTTCGGAGATCGATGACAAGATGGTTACAGCTCATATAGAACCTACTGTACTCACAGATCACCAAGCCATTTATATAAAGATAGATTTAATAATGCTTAACTACAGACCAAACAGAGATTATTGGAAATTAAACCAAATGCTATTACAAAATAAACAATTTAAGGATGATGTTGCCGAGATAATTGGAAAATATTGGAGAAAAGCTAATATTGATGATAACTTTGGAAACTGCTGGGAGCTAATGAAATTTGAAGTTCGTAAGTTAGCTATAATACTTGGGAAGAAAATAGCCAATGACAAGAGAGAGGAAGAATCCAGAGTTATCACTAGATTAATAAAGCTATCAGAGAAAGTTAATCTATCTGGATGTGAATTTACAGAACTAACTTCTTTACAACTTAAACTGGACAAGATGTATGAAGACAAAGCTAAAGGGGCTTTTGTCAGATCTAGGAGAAAATGGCTTGAAAAAGGGGAAAAATGCACTAAATATTTCTTTAATCTAGAAAAAAGAAATTTTGAAGTATCATCCCTAAGTAAATTGAAAATCAATGATGTCATCTGTGAAGATAAGATGCAGATATCAAAATACGTTGCTGATTTTTATCAAGGATTGTACTCTACTGATGTCGAAAATGCCAATAGCATGGATAGACTTTTAGAAAGTACACAAAATTATATTGATGTCATTGACGATGGCTTTAAATGGTTTTGTGACAGAGAGATTTGTTTATCAGAAGTACAAAAATGTATTGCCTCTCTAAAAGAAAATAAATCACCAGGGAACGATGGGCTAATAAGTGAATTTTACAAAGTCTTTGACCAATTGTTAGCTCCTTTTTTAGTCAAAGTTTATATAGAAGCCATTAAGAAAAGGGAGCTCCCACCAACTATGCGACAAGGACTTATTAAACTGATACCCAAACCAAACAAAGATAAATTAAGTATTGAAAATTGGAGACCGATTAGCTTATTGAATAATGATGCTAAAATATTTGCACTAATTTTTTGCTAAAAGACTAAAATCAGGGTTAGATGATATAATTGATGAAGAACAATCAGGATTTATGCCAGGCCGGAATATAGGAAATAATATATGTTTGATTTTGGACATGATCGATTACAATGAATACATATTAGATGATAGTTTTGTTTTATTTGTCGATTTTTGTAAAGCATTCAACACAGTTAGTCATCAATTTATGTTAAAAACGATCAAATGCTTTGGCTTTGGAGAACAGTTTTTAAAGGCTATTCAAACTCTATACAATGGATGTAACAGCTCAGTTAAACTTGCGCATGGCACAACCCCTAGATTTGAGGTAGGTCGTGGAATACGACAAGGTTGTCCCCTTAGCCCTTTTCTTTTTCTCCTTGTTACACAAATCATGGCTAGACATATTAAAAATGCCCAGTTCCAAGGTATATTGACATTAGGTACAGAATTCAAAATTTCACAGTTAGCGGATGATACGGCATTATTTCTCCGTAATAAGCACGAGGTCATCAAAGCAATTGATTCTATTACAAAATTCTCTGAAGTGTCTGGTTTAAGAATGAATCTAAATAAATCCGCCCTGCTATCACTAAAGGAATGTGACTTATCAGAAATAAGTGGTATTCCTGTTAAAAATACAATAACATACTTGGGGGTTATCATTGATAAAAATGAAAAAAGGCGTTGCAACCTCAATTTTGACCCCATACTAGAGAAAATAAGGAAAAGATTTGATATATGGTTGATGAGAGATTTGTCACTGAATGGCAGAGTTTTATTGTCTAAGGCAGAAGGGATATCACGTGCCGTCTATCTATCTTTATCCATGGGAATGCCAGCTAGTGTATATAAAAAACTTGATAAGATCTTATTTAATTTCATCTGGAGGAATAGATCCCATTATTTACGAAAAGATATTTTATGTAATCTAAGGAAAGATGGTGGTCTTGAAGTGTTGACCTTTGAAACCTTAAGTAATTCTTTTTTGGTTAGATGGTTAAATAATTGAATTAAGGAAGCAGAGACCATTTGGAACACCTTTCCCAAATACATTTTTGATTCACTGGGAGGATTAAACTTCTTGTTGAAATGTGATTTTAAAGTTGAGAAGTTACCTGTGAAGTTAGCCAACTTTCACAAGCATGCCCTGTTAGCCTGGAAAATGGTCTACAAACATAATCTTTCTCCCACGAACTGTTATATTTGGAACAACAGGAATATTCAATATAAAAGTAAATCTATATATTTCCAGAGATGGGTTGATAACATCATTCTATTAGTTGAACAACTCATGAACACAGAAGGCCAGTTACTAACATACGATGAGTTTCTTTCAAATGCAAAATTCCCTGTCTCCCCTAGGGAATCTGCTATCGTTTTTGATGCTGTGCCAAGAAATATTGTTCAGATTTTAATATATAACTCAACCGGTGTAAGTGGCAGTAATTTGACTACACAAGGAATTTTTCTTGGCGACATTGACATCACAACCAAAAAATGCCCAAACAAATACATTAGGAATTTAATGCACACTAAAACACTTCCTGCAGCACGATCCTTTTGGGCTTCTCAGTTTGAAGACATCAAATGGGAAAGAGTGTGGTTAACTGGGGACAAGTTCCTCTTAAATAATAAAATAAAGGAGGTGTCTTATAAAATTGTACATAGAATATACCCAGCAAAGAAAACGTTAGAGAGATTTAAGATTGATATTGAATATTCCTGTACCTTTTGTGGTAGTTATGATGAAACAATTTGTCATCTGTTTTATGATTGTACATACAGTATGATATTTTGGAGAGATGTTGAAAACTATATAAGACGTAAAACTGGTCAAACTTTAACACTGAGGAGAAAAGATGTTTTTATTTACTTTGAAGATGGTAGAACAGATAAGGATTTTTCTTTTTTTGTCCAATTGTTTTTAGTCTTATAGGAAAATTCCATATTCATAAGAAGAAATGGGCAAAGTCCAAACCAAATTTTGAACACCTTTTAGCGGAGCTAAAACAATATCACACCACTGTAAGAGGTCTTAAAAATAGAAAGGCTATTAAGACTGACCTTGTACTTTCTAAATATGTTTAATTCGCATCCTTTTATGTAATTTGGTCTTTTTTTTTTTGGTCATTGTTTGTCTTGTATGTTTGTTTAGTAGTGTATTTTGTGTATCAACCCTGGCATAGACAGATGTTGTTGTACTATATTGTTAATATTGAATAAAAAAAATAAAAAAAAAAAAAAAATAAAAAAAAAGGGATCCTGCTGGTTTTAACTCTCCGTTTGGAAACTAAAATGGAGCAGTGTGGATGGGCCTCAGGCAGGAAAAGGAAGAAAGGAAGTCTACGACTCAGCCCAAACATCCACAACACGGAGGATCCAAGTTCCTCCTGTTGGTTCACTTTGTTAATCAGAGTTACTTTAGCAACAAGCTAACAGCAGCTAGCAACAAGACGAGCAGAGAGCCATTAAAGAGTCCAACCTGTCGGTTCCATTACCTTTACACGGAGAAGAGAAGAAGCCACACCTGCAGAGAAAAGCCAGCAGGTGAGCTGTTTCCTGAAATGGAGGCAGGTAGGAAGCGGCAGCAGCAGATTTTCACAATAAGAGGTAATAAGAGATAATAAACACAGACTGTTGTGTTGTATGGACCAAGTCTGCCACAAAAATGAAATGCATTATGAAATCATTATACAACATGGTCAATAAATAAAGCTTAATTACCTTATTTATTTATTTTCCTTCATCATTTTATAAAAAGTTTCATTAATAATTCTCTTTTAAATGTTATTATTTATGAGTTTTTATAAACATTTTTTCCCTTTGCATTTTCTACCCTACTTAATCCCACCAGGTATTTATTTCTGTCTCCCTCTTTTACATGTCTGCCTCATTATGGAAATGAGGGGGCGGACTGTCAGGGGGTCAACTTCTTGCCTATTGGTTGGCCAGTCAGACATCAGAGGCCGACTCTACATGCGCACATAAACAAGCCGTCACAGTCACAACAGTGAGGGCTTCCTTCAATGAGGTGATCAGGGAACTGAAAACAACACTAGCAGCCACGTCTTCCTTCTTCTGACCATGTTAAAACTTCTGATACCACCTTAAAAATCCTGATGTGAACTTAAAACAATCTTAACCGTTTAACCACCTTCAGACCGTGTAAAAAAACCCAAGTACCACCTTAAACCATGTGTTACAAACCCTAGAACTACCTCAAACCCACTGTTAAAAACCAGAGTACTGCTTTAAACCCTGCGTTAAAAAACCCTAGTACCGCCTTAAACCCTATGTTAAAAACCAAAACCCAAAAATCCACCTTAATGTTCTGATGTCAACTTAAAACCCCCTGTTAAAAATCCTCGTACCACCTTAAAAATATCACCATTAATACCATTAATTCTAAATACCGCTTTAAAAACCATAAACCCATGTTAAAAAACCCTAGTACCACCTTAAAACCCTTTAGAAACCCAAATACTAAAATCAATGTCTGTAGATCATTCAGGTAAAGCAGCTCATCAAGAAGGCACTGCTGGGAGTCGAACCCATGATCACCTGTTTATTAGACAGGAGTTTAAACCCACTGAGCCACATGCAGACGATGAGGAGGTGCTCATCAATTTCTTTGCTCTTGGTTTGGAAAACATGCCGTTCTGGCTTCTTGTGGTCTGTGGTCATGTTCAGCGGTGGTCTGAAAGTCCCTGCAGAGTGCACACTGACTAACAGGTGCTGCTGGGAGTCGAACACGCGATCACCTGTTCACTAGACAGGCTCTTTAAGCACTAAGCCGCAGCAGCTCCGTGTTGTCTTCTGATCAAAACATTTGGTTTGTGAGGAATCAAAGTCCAGCATGTTGGTGAACGCGGTTGGAATATGTTTTAAAGTCTGTACCTCCAGCTGAGGTGAAATAACAACAAGAAGGAAAAAAGACAGGACTGATGGTTTTGTTCTAATCAGTCCAAACATTTCAAATATTCTGGCTGAAAGAACAAACTCACCAGGTTCATGTAGGGAATAGTAACGATCAGGCACTACTGGCCTTTAAGCAGCTAAGTGTTGCACACTTGGACATAAGCCACAGCGCCTCCACATGTAGAAGTCGGTCCCCCCTGAAGGCTTCCACCAACACCAACCACTTAATGTCCTGCTGAAACCACAAGATATTTAGAGACGCCTCCTCATACTCAGAAGTTCTTGCTAATCAATACATCCAGGCACAAAACACAAAAAGCACATGGAAGTGCATATTGTAAATGTAAACAACTGAAAGGCAGCGTAAAGTATATTCAAATACTTTCATGCACTAAAACCTGTTCCACATGTAAACTGCTGCAAACTCTGTCCCCAGTGTTCTTTAGGTCCACGACATTCACACAGTTTGTTAATCATTGTTTGGTCTCTTCACTTTCCATCAGACCTCTGATTGTTGGTTTGTTTGTGAACTCAGCTTCATCTTCTGCATTTCTTTTCTTTCATTCAGCCCAGACAGCCGCTCACATGTTCAAGGTTTGGACTGCATTTTTGGTCTCCTGAAGGAGAAGAGGAGGCTTTTAGGCCAGGAAAGAAAGAGGGGCTGAACATTGTGCAGAGGGAGTTGAGGAAGAGGATCAGAGATGGGAAATGCAGCTTGAAGAGGAAACTGGAGGATCAGCTGCAGAATAAGGACGTCAGAGGTGTCTGGAGGAGCCAGAATACCATCTCTGGGTACAAAGTCACCACATCTCAACCGGAGGCGGACCATCAGCGGCTGAATGACCTTTTGACCAGGCATCTGCCCCTCCCTCTGTCCAGACACTCCTTACGAGCACATCACCACCGCTGACACTCGGTTCAGAGCCTTTTCACACCTACTCCTCCATATCCCATCCTCCAGACTACAGCTACCCTCAGCTCTGAGCACCCAACCACAGGACTGTCTCTGACCGCTAACCAGGTGAGAGGAGAGCTGAGGAGACTGAAGATGAGGAAGGCAGCGGGACCAGATGGAATCAGTCCGAGGCTCCTTCGGTCTTGTGCTGACCAGCTGTGTGAGACTCTTCAGTTCAACCTGAGCTTGAAGCTGAGGCCACAGTACCACAGCTGTGGAAAACATCATGTCTGGCTCCTGTGCCTGAACAGCTACAGACCGGTGGCTCTGACGTCTCATCCGATGGAGACATTTGAAAGACTCGCTCTTGGATATCTTCGTCCCCCTGGTGGACCCGTCAATGGACCCGCTGCAGTTTGCCTACCGGCCTGGCTTCAGAGTGGATGAAGCCCTCATCCACCTTCTCCACAGATCCCTCTCCCACCTGGAAAAAGCTGGAAGCTCTGTCAGGATCATGTTTTATGGTTTCTCCAGTGCTTTTAACACCATCCAGCTCACGCTGCTGAGAGACAAACTGGAGGACGCTGGAGTAGACCTTCACCTCTCAGCCTGGATCCTGGACTACCTCACCAGCAGACCACAGTTCGTAAGGATTAAGGACTGTCAGTCTGACACGGTGGTCTGCAGCACGGGGGCAGCACAAGGAACAGCGTTGGCACCCTTCTCTACACTGCAGACTTCACCTTCAACACCTCAGACTGCTTCCTCCTGAAGTTCTCTGGACTCTGCCGTCCTTGGTCTCGTCTCTGATGGGGATGACAGAGTGTCCGGAGAACTGAATCAGGACTTTGTGGACTGGTGCAATCAGGACCACCTCCTTATCAATGCAACAAAAAATAGGAGAAAGCATGTCTCCACGGTACCTGTGAACATTCAGGGGGTGGACATTGAGACTGTGGACTCCAACAGGTATCCTGGTTTCCAGGTCAACAATAAACTGGACTGTAAAGACATTGTTATTGGCCCTTAACCAGAAGGACCAGTAGAGACTGTTCCTGCTCAAGAGACTAAGGTCTTTTGGAGTGCAGGGTTCACTCCTGAGGACTTTTTATGACTCTGGTGGCGTCAGCCATCTTCTTTGGTCTGCTGGAGTAGCAGCAGTCCAACAGCAGACAGGAAGTGGCTAAACCTGATTAACAAGGCCTCTTCTGTCCCGGGATGCTCACTTGAGCCAGTCGAGGTGGTGGGAGACAGGAGAGTGAGAGCTGAGCTCTCATCCAGGTCGGAGACCTCGTCCCACCCCCTTCAGGCGTCACTAACATCACTGAGCAGCTCCTTCAGTGGCAGGCTGATACCCCACGCTGAGCGAAGGACAGAAGATCCTTTCTTCCTGCAGCCGTGAGACTTCATAATCAGCACTGCTACCCAGGAAACAGTAACCACGACTCAGAGTCTGAGAGGAAATCTGTGCACAATGTCACTTTGCATCGTTAATATTGGAACTTGTTTTGACCTGTTTTAAAGTCTCCAGGTAAAGCACGCCAACATGAACACAGTCACTTGTATTGTTTCATATTGGGTCATTTGTTTTATAGGTGTAAAAACATAGTTTTTAATTGTAGTATTGTTTAATTGATCTTTGATATTGTTAGTATTGTGTTTAACTCCGGGTTACTCAGTAGGTGGAATTATACATATATATGATCCACAAACACTTATCACTTTGGAAATGGTGTCTGTGTTTGCCTGACTCCACATCAAAAGGTTACATGTTCAAATCCCAGTACTTTCCCTTCATCGGTACACAGAAGAGTCCACCTTACATTTCCAAAAGAGATTTGTGTAACTGCAGTTGTGTAACTGCTGGATAATAAAGGTACTGCAGACACAATATACTGTAGAGGTGAGATAAGCACTCATGTGCGGAGAGTTCAGCTTCTAGTTTGGTTAGTTAGCTGGTTAGTTGACCAATCAGGCACCTCGATTCTCTGTGATTCACAAATACATACACTGAATCTGACCAATGAATTTCACTCGGTTGGTATCTAAGAGCCTGACAAACGCAGGCCGGATTTGAAGTTAAAATCCTTAACGAGGTTTAATAAGCGGAGCGAGAACAGGCCGTATTCCAAATGTAACTTCTTCTGATTAAGACATTTGAGTTTTAGGATCATCCTTTGGACACGTATACAACACGTTTGGAATACGTGGCTCAAATGGGCTTTTAATGAAACATATTAGTGAAACAGTAATTGGTTTAGTAAGTAGATGGTTTTAGTGAGTAAATGTTCCACCACCAAAGCCTGGTCTACAAACACAAAGCCTCATGACACAATAGGTATTATATTCATGTTGTGGTACAACTGCATTCTCTCTCAGTTATCAGCAACAGCTCAAGCAACTCAGTGAGTCTCACACTGACTCTGAGAAAGTAATTGTACTCAGTTAATCGGAGCTTAAAAGAAGGTAGATTTTGTTTGTTTTTAAAACTGCTTTTGAGCTTCATAATGTTGCACTGTAACAGACTATAAGACAATTTGTCATCTGATTGGTGGACCAGTTTATAACAGGTCCAGAACCTGACTCTGTGGTGTAACGGGAGCGCGTCTGAGTCCAGATCAGAAGGATGTGTGTTCAAATCACGTCAGGGTCACTGGGTGATCTCTTTTCATATTTATTGATGGAACTCATATCTAAGTCTGCTTTAGCTCAGTTTTAGGCTTTCACTTTATTTCCTCTTCTGATATCTTTACTGCATACATTTGATTTGCACCGATCGATCACTGCGTTTCATCATATCAATCCAACACAGCAGCTTTCATTCATTCTTTCATCAGCTGATTTTACTCACGGAGCAGCCGGCTGCTTCCATCAGATGCAGTCGGTGAGATGGCTGGATCATTTATTTTCCTTTGTTCGCTTCATTAGAGACTTTGTGCAGTTTAGTGGTCGGCTTTTTATGGGCCTTTCAGAGAGACTGTGACTCACTGCTGCGCTGTCAAACTCATTATTTTCACTGGCTTGCACCACGCCACGCTGGTTTGTTGTTGCGTCGATCAAAGCGCACTGCTCGGCAACCTGAGCCGCACGATCAGCGCAGATCGCTTCCTATCTGAAAGGGCCATTAGGCTACGTGTTTACTATGTTTTATTGTTGTCTATTTGGACTAAACAGGAATGAGCAGCCTCACGTGTGACTGAATAGAAATGACGATAAACCATGGAAAAACGGTTTCTTGCTGACAGACTCGCAGACTTTGTCTGACTTGTCTGACTTTGTCTCCATAAGAAAAGTTAAAAGAAATAAAAATATTTCTAATAAATGAAAGTTTAAAGTTCTGCAAAGAACTGAGATTTTAACCAAACGGTGAATCATAAAGCAAATCAAATACAGTCTAAGAGTTTGCAGTGATGCACGTGAGTTTAATGTGTTTTCTGTCCTGATGCATCAGATCAGTCCGATCAGCTGCAGCGTCCAATCAATATAACGGTTACCCAGTAAGGGGGCGTGTCGGTCAGTGAAAGACTGAAGCCCTCAAAGTAAGTATACTATTAAACAACGGCCTGCTTTACGTGAGGACAAGATGCCGCCTGATGATTTACAGACATTTACATAGATTCTCTCAAAATAGCCAAAACCTGAGAAGAATCACCAGCTGGTGTCTGTTTTTATTCTGATTTAGTCCAAAATAGGAGGAAAGGACACATTCTGCAGAACGTTTAATCTTTTGTTGAAAATACTATATAAACTATATATATGTTTTACCTTACGTAGACCAAAACAGTTTAATATGGTTTAAAGTAGGGCTGGGTGATATGGAAGTCACATCCCAGTACCGTCAGGCTGAGTATAGACTATGTACCGTCTCTGCCTCCCTGTATGTGACTTTCCCCATCAGTACTAGGCTATGTTATATCCAGCTGCCGAATAAAAACAGAACTTGTCTTCTGGACTTTCCCACCCGTGATTCCGATCACAGCAGCAGCTGCACTGCATGTTAAGGAGGAGTGTTGACGACGCAGCCTTTCAAAACAAAACCAACGTGGTAGATAAGAAATGACAACTCACTGGTGTGTTCACTGTCTCTTTACCTGGTACGTGCTTGTAAAATATACATCATGTCGGTCGGGCATTGTCACGTAATAACTGATTTTCTCCGAAAAATACTAAAATGTGTTGCCACCTGGGTGGTCGTTAACATACTATGGGGACCCTCCAAAGTAAAATAAAAGTAGATATTAAGGACATCTTTATATCTGACCATCAGGTTATTCATTTCCATTGTGAATTACAGGCTGTTAGTGTCGCCCAGTCTTTCCCAAAACAAACCCACAGCTTAAATGAACATAGTGCCTCTAGATTTGGTGCCCTTCTTAGTGCATTTAGCAAAGTGCCCTCCGATATCTCCTCCACTAATGATATTGTCAAACAATTTGAATTCACTCTGTTCCTTAAAACTTGATCTTATAGCACCTCTGAAAAGTAAACAAACACTCAAAATCTGCAAAGCAACCATGGTTAAATGCAGATATCAGAAGCTGCAAACGGGAGTGCAGAAAAACAGTACGTAGATGGAAAAAATCAGGTCTCCAGGTCCATTATATGGCCATGAAAGAGCTACTATCTTCATACAATAGTTTGATAAAAGATGCAAGAGCTCACACTTCTCAAATCTTATTGCTGCCCACCAGCACAATCCTAGTTTTCTTTTTAAGACTCTCGATCTGTTGGTGAACCCTGCCTCTCCCTGTGCCTCTGCTGACTGTGATGCAGACTGTGAGTTATTTTTAACGCACTTTGTCAGTAAAGTGGAAGTTTTAAGAGCCAGCATTAGCTCTAACCCTGCCTTTTTAGATGTTGTTCACCCTAACCAGGATCCTTGGAGTTCTTTTACTCCTATTACCATGCCTGACCTTATAGAAACTGTGCTGAAGATGAAGCGTTCCTCTTGCCCTCTTGATTTGATTCCTGCAAAGTTTTTAATGGAAGTTTTGGAGTATATTAGCCCACATCTGCTTTTAATTTTTAACAGCTCATTATCTACTGGGTGCGTCCCGGTCTACTTCAAGATGGCATGTATACAACCTGTCCTAAAGAAACCTAGCCTTGACCCTAATATCCTTGATAACTACCGCCCAATCTCCAAACTGCCATTTCTCTCAAAAGTCCTTGAAAAGATAGTTTCTAAGCAGCTTCTTGCTGCAATGGAAACCAATTTTATCTTTGAAAAGTTCCTGTCTGGTTTCCGTAAGCACCACAGTACTGAGACAGCACTCCTGAAAGTTACAAATGACCTCCTAATGAACCCTGATGCGTGTTCAATCCTGGTTTTGTTGGATTTAAGTGCTGCCTTTGACACTATTGATCATGGCATCCTGTTAAACAGATTGAGACACTGGGTGGGCGTATCTGGCGCTGCACTAAACTGGTTTGCCCAATGCTTAGCTAATAGGAAGTTCTATGTCTCTATAAATAATTTTAAGTCTTCCATTGCTACCATCAACTACGGTGTGCCTCAGGGGTCAATCCATGGACCTATTTTGTTTTCTATATATTTGCTCCCTCTGGGTGATGTCATACGCAGGCATGATATCTCCTTCCATTGTTATGCAGATGATACACAGTTATACTTACCTGTACAGCCCACTGATCTTAGCACACTGTGCTCATTACAGGACTGCCTTTCTGACATGAAACATTGGATGTCAAATAACTTCCTACAACTTAACTCCAGTAAAACAGAAATCCTGGTTATTGGTCCCCAACATCTTTGCAATCAGATTCTACACTCCTCTGACTACCTGCTACAACATCTGAAGCCTGTTGCAAGTAATCTTGGCGTGTTATTTGATAATAAGTTATGCTTTGAGCATCATATTTCTAAACTGGTCCAGTCCAGCTTTTATCACCTTAGAAATATTGCAAAAATAAGGCCTATTTTAAGTACTACAGACACAGAAACTGTTATACATGCTTTTATCTCCTCATGCATTGATTATTGTAACAGCCTCTTCACTTGCGTTAATCAAAAAACCCTAAATTAATTGCAGACTGTACAGAACTCAGCTGCTCGGCTCCTAACTAGGACAAGAATATATGATCATATCACCCCTATTTTAGCATCATTGCACGGGCTCCCTGTTTGGTTTAGGATTCATTTTAAGATTTTACTCATTACTTTTAAGGCTATTCATGGCATGGCTCCTGATTATATTTTAGATATTTTAACTCCTTATAAGCCCTCCGGTGGTCTAAGATCTTCCAGTAAGGGCCTCTTGTCTGTCCCTGCAACCAGACTAAGAACAAAAGGTGATCAAGCTTTTGCTGTCAGGGCCCCGAGGCTGGCTAGGTCGGCTTCTTTTAAATCTCTTTTAAAAACGTACTTTTATCGGAAAGCATATCCAGATTTCATATGAGCTGCCATTTGCTTTATTATTCTTGCCTCACCGTTCTTATCACTTTCTTTCAATGTCTTACTTCCTTACTTCTTTATCTCATACTATACATATTTGTTACTTCACTATTGTGATCCTTGTTAAGCATTTTTGTATTTTATGTATGACTTCTTGTGAAGTACTTTGTACTTTGTTTGATAAGTGCTATATAAATAAATAAATAAAATAATAAAAGTATATGGACTAAGTGTTTTTCTTTTTACAAGCCAGGTCTTCAGCACTGTGTCTCCCTCCATGCTGTAGAGAGTTTGTGAGTAATAATAATAATAATATATTTTATTTATAAAGCACTTTACATTTCAGGGAAATCTCAAAGTGCTAAAAGTGAGTAGTAGACGTGCAGATGCAGAGGGAGGGGCGGGGCTGCGCGGTGAGGGAGAAGATGAGCAAACGCTGGCAGGACGTTACAGAAACATGATAATTAACTCAACATCAAACTATATCGGTTTAAACCGTGTTGTCTAATTTTATCTCTCTGTTGAAATGATATCGGTATACCTCATTATACCAATACAGCGCCCAGCCCTAGTTTAAATAGATGGAACCAGGTCCCAGCATGCAACACAGTGTGACGTATGTCGCTAAGCACCTTCACGTTTCATTTAGCAAAAATGCATCTTAGACAAATATCTTAATCTCTCCAATACTGACAGCAGAACCGACGACGTCTGAAGAAATGAAGAAATAAAAAGATGTCTTTGTGATCTTTATTAAAAGTAAGAATAACAGTGATTCAGCTAAAGGGCAGAGCTCAAACACCAGAGGGCCATTAGAGAATCTGATCCAGAGAAACAGATAAGACATTTAATGCTAGATTCTCACAGGAAAGGATAACACAGAACAATCTCACATCAAACACTGCTACACTTAGTGGAAAGTCTAACACCACATAAGATGAGCAAAGTACATAAAGTAATGACATCTATTTATACAACACATTAATTACAAGGACACATTAACTGTTACAAACAGTAAAAACAACCCACAGAGGAGACAGTGCATGGGTTGGTGCAGGAGCCATGTTGACAGCTTCAGTCTGCTTCTGGAATAATGAGTCTGAACTCAAGCCTCACTTACTACCTCTTTGTTGGAGCTCTTCACCACATCCCATGGCCTTCTTCAAGAGTTTCTAAAGCCTCAAACATCTATTTCAGCTGATAACCAATGTGTTTGGGTATTTAGTAGTGTTGGTGATGGATTCAGGTCCAACTCTTGACACTTTACCTCAAACTATTTGAATTTGGCTCTGTGAAAACTGTCACACTGATGCTTTGTGAATGGATTTGTGTCTTCTAAGGTGTCTCCTGTCAGTAGAAGATTTTCCACATTGACCACAGCTGTACGGTTTCTCTCCAGTGTGAACACTTTGATGGAGTTTTAGGTTACCCGATGTAGTGAAAGTTGTTCCAGTGCATGTTAAGGAGGTGTGGACGGTTTCTCTCCAGTGTGAACACGTTGGTGGATTTTTAGGTAACCTGATTGAGTGAACGTTTTTCCACACTGTTCACAGCTGTACAGTTTATCTCCAGTGTGAACACGTTGGTGAATTTTAAGTGTACCTGTTGTAGTGAAAGCTTTCCCACACTGTTCACACCAGTATGGTTTCTCTGCTGTGTGAACACGGAGGTGGATTTGAAGTTGACCTGATCTACTGAAAGTTTTCCCACACTGTTCACACCAGTACGGTTTCTCTCCAGTGTGAACACGCTGGTGAATTTTTAGGTTAGATGACTGAAAGTTTTTCCACACTGGTCACAGCTGTACGGTTTCTCTCCAGTGTGAACTCTCTGATGAATCTTTAAATATCCAGATGCTGTGAAGGATTTGTCACAGTACTCACAGCGGAGACGTTTGAGTCCATCTCTTCTTCTCCTTCTCTATATCAACAGAGAGAAACACAGTAAGTGAGATGTCATGGTAGAGCGAGCTATCTAAAACCAGACAAGATATTAGAGCACATCTTTGAAAACGGCATACAAATGTACTGTAGTACATGGTGTACATGTAGTCTATTACATACTCAGTCATACACACTTAGTTTGTGCTGCATACTAAAGAAATGATCAGTATGCTATTACCATGTATACCTGAAGAATCAGGAATTAAGGTAAAACTAGAAAGGTACATTTCCTGTAGAAAGTGTGTAAATGCAGACAGCTGGAATTATTTTGAAAGCATTGCATTCCTGGAATTTCCTGGAATTTCGCAGTATTGCGAGAGTTAATGTCGATCGTTATACCTTTGTGAGTACTGTCTATAGAAAAAAAAAACAAGCCGGATTGGTGCTTCAACACGGAGCTGCTACAGCTGATGCCCAGAGCTCCCACTCAGCTAAAACGGCAGTTATAGGGGCATTTACATAAAGAGTGTCTTTGTGCCTCTTAACAGACACAAAATGCAATTAAAATGTCTGTCCAGCATGAACAGGGCTCTTACATGACAACACGATGCATTAAGCAACTTAGCCATTGTTTCAATTCATCAATAGTGTTTTAGACGGCGAGCTGTAGCTCGCGCTGAAGTCCCGTGGGAACGTCTTGGGTTACGTATGTAACGCTTGTTCCCCGAGAAGGGGAACGAGACACTGCGTCGGTTTTTCACACCTCACCCCACCTGGAGTGCCTGCTTCATAGATAAAGCTAATGAGCATTGTGTGCCGGTGTGCTTATATACACCTCCTTCCTTATGCTGTCACACACTACCGTTTAGAGCAGTGCCAAAAGGATTGAAGTAGTTTCATTCTTAGTTCAGCCCTGCCATGCCCAAGGAATCTTGGGAACGGCTCTGTGGAAACGACTAAGAGGAGAGTGCTCTGGTACCGGGTGAAGAAGGAAGGTCCAGTCTATAGAACCGGATGAAAGTCCGAGGAGTGGCCAAGCCAGCAGCCTTACATACATCCCGGAGCAAAGCCCCTGAGAGGAGGGCCCTGGAGGCAGCCATGCCTCTGTAGAGTGAGCCCTTACTGCCATAGGTGAAGGCAACTCGCGCACCTAATAGGCCAGGGAGAGGGTCTGAACAATCCAGCTGCTGATAGTATTCTTGGAAGCGGGGAGCCCAGCCTTGGGGGACCCGAACACACCAGCAGCTGGTCTGCTATCCTCCAACGGGAAGACCTCTGAGCATGGAAACTCAGCGCTCTGACCGGGCAGAGCAAGTGAAGTCTCCCGTCCTCCGCCGTCACATGAGGTGGAGGATGGAACGCCTGTAGCACTGTGGGACCCGCCTTACTGGACGGCATAGCGAGGAGAAAGGCCATCTTAAAGGTTAGGTGCTTGGCATCAGCTGGAGGGGGTCTCAGCCAACGCCTCGAGAACCACTGCTAGGTGGGAATCCTAGAGCGAGTCACCGGTCTCATCCTTTGGGCTCCACGGAGGAACGTATGGCCGAAGGCTGCTTCCCCAGAGGTACCTCTCTCAAAGGGGCGTGGAACGCTGCAATGGCGGCCACATATACTTTGAAAGTGGAGGGGGATAAGCCCGCAGAGAAACGGTCTTGGAGGAACTCTAGTACCGCAATAATCTGGATCCAACGCACCAGTTCTCTACACCAGGTGGAAAAAACATGCCATGTACATCCGTCTCGTGGATGGGGCTCTGGAGCTGGGCAAGGTTTCGACTGCTCCTGCCGTGAGACCCGCCTCAAGGAACTACGCCCCCTCAGGGGCCAGACCCATAGTCGCCACAGGGAGGGGCAAGGATGGAGATCCTGCCCACCGCTTGGGACAACAGGTCTCTTCTCAGAGGGTCCTGGGATGGTGGGCCGTCCAGGAGCGCTATAAAGTTCGAATACCAGACTCTAGCCAGCCAGAACTGGGCTACTAACAGTAGGCTGACACAATCCTGACGGACCCTCTCCGGGAAAAGCGTACAGACGCGGCCACGTCTGCACCATGGCATCCACAGTGGACAGTGTGTCGTCTCCAGCAACGTCTCAAGTCCACGTCTATAGGGCCGAACTCTACGCACAATAGCTTTACCACCTCAGGGTGGAGTCTCCATTCACATTCTTCCATACTGATAGGGAATGAATGCACCTCTGCTCGTAACTCGTATCAGTCTCTCTGTCTCTCTCTTATTCACACTCACACACACACACACATACCTGTCCTGCACCATGAAGCGAGTTAAACAAACCCAGGATATGTTTTCGTTATCTGGCTTCACTAACCCTAAGAACCGCGATCGGCACCACGAAGCTGGTTATCAACTCTGTAAACTAACCCAGGGTTTCCCGATCCAGCCGGGAGCGCGTTCACATAAAAGAGGCGGTGTTAGCAGCAGATGACCAAACAGACATGAACAGGTCCACTGTCAGCAGAGCGTCATATTTTACCATCGAGGATTAAACTGTAACACTACAGAAATACGACAGCAGCACGGCTGAAACTGACACATGCAGGGAGACAGAAAATCACAGTCAGTGTGAATGTCTAAATGAACAGGCGTAGTCTGTAATAATGTGTTGATAAAAAAATATCAGCTTTCAGCTCGGCTGTGTGTCGGCGTTTCACATTAAAAGACTCGGCCGTTCTCCCTCACTTTAAAAAAAAACTTGTCGCCACTTCAAAAATGAGATTAATTTATTTAACACACTCAAAAGTGTCCAAGCATTTTTCTAAATTAACTTCATAAAGTAGTGAAACGAAAAAATCCCTTCATGCCATAAAATGAGCTCAAATAATGTTTGAAAGACTGAATCTGAACATTTAAGCTGCTGAAAACTCAAAGTCACAGAACATGACTACAGTCTCTGTAGTCGCCTTAGAAAGCTTTACTAACCTAAATAAACAGACTACATTCATATTAAAATTTAGTATTTCAATACCAAACTGTTCATCATATTCAGCCTCACATGAGAAAAATAAAATCCATTTATTTTAACGGCTAAGGCCAGGCTGTGTGAAACGGACTGGGAGCAAATAAAAATCTTAAAGACATTTAAAGGCAGTAAGTAGGCTGATCCTGCTGTACTGTAAAAACCTGTAGGCAACATTAGCCTGAGGCTTTTAATCAGTCTCTGTAGGATCGCCATAGTCAAGAGTTTCTCCACATCACCACTGCAAACAGAAAGCAGCCTATTGGCTAAAACAGTCTGTGGGATTTCCTACAGATGGTGATGTCATTTTCCAGAGAGCTGATTGGTCAGTAGGCAGCGTTTTCACAGAGCTAATCTCTTTTCTGGAACATAACCTGCTGGGAGCAGCTTAGCCGTTCATAAAATAATTTAAAGTTAATAAAAGAAATTTATGTTGAGTATGAAAACTCTTGTTCATTACATTTTACTTCATAATTGCATGTGTTGTATTCAATGTTGTAAAACTTGTTCTGTATATAGTTTGTTTGTTATCGTGATCAAAACCATTGATCTGAAGCTCAATGCTGATGCTGTCATGTAAATAGTTTTCTAATCAGCAATAAATATAACAATTTCTGATCAACCCATATAAATTGCATGCTTAAATGTAAATGTAAATGTAATGTAAAATAATACCGTACCCCGCCCATTTCAAGAAAACCCTGACTCACCTCTGGGTTAAATCCCACCCACTTCCGGACTAGGATAGGCCCCGCCCCGAGTAATGCTGTAGTCGCTCATCCCCAGTAAAGGCCTCATCAGAGTTCTCTGATTACAGTTTCTCTATCTAATGTTTGCTGTCTTCTGATTTTACCTTCTTCTGTCAAACTGCATGAAGCACCAACTCTGCCACAATCAAAATACTGTGTAAGAATTAAATTAAGCCATTAAAGCTGCAGCAGCGCTGGGCAGGCCCTCGTACATGCAGCGCGCAGAGGTGTGAGGAGGCCGCGCTGCAGATCCTGGAGCTCTGCCGGCCCGGCTGTAAATTTGCCACGAGCTTCGGACACTGAGGTGTTAATCATCACTTCCTGCGTCCCCTCTGTGGGTTAGGATTATATAAATATAACTGGATCTTGGCATGTAGATGTGTTCTGGCGTGACGCATAAAGCATGTAGACTGAACTTACAACAACTTCCTCTTTGGCGAATCATAGATTTTGGATGTTAGGGACAAGTTTTACTCGTCAGCGGGTTCAGAGTGGACAGCACCAACCTGAAGTCTCTAGGAGAAGTTTGTTAAAGTACGGAGCCTGTAAATCATCTGAAACCCAGACATGACTCTCTGGATCCTGTTTTCTGACCGACAGCAGAGGGTCCGAGTCTCCTCAGTCCTTCTAAGACCGTCTCCAGCAGAGCCCCACGAGGCTTTGTAACATCACCGCTTCTGTGTCCACAGTAATGACGGCAGGCAGGGCTCTGCGATGTGACAAAGAACTCACAGACCAATACAGCTCATTTCATTTCCCAACAACATTCACATCCTGACAGAATAACAGCAAAATATCACGAGTCACTGTTACTGAGTTCCAACATTAACTCCTGGTATTTCTAAAGGCGGGTAAATGATGTGAGCCTGGAGAATCCAGCAGCAGTAAAAGCACCATGACACAGAGTGAACAGCGAACACCACCTGCTGCTGAGCTGACGTGAGAGGACGAGACAGTCCAGAGCAGCTGCAGACCGCCATACTGTCAGCCTTCCTGCTGCTACATCACAACAGCAGCACATGTTGGGGAACTAGAGAGTAAACCGAATGTCCGTGTCATTAAAGGTTCGCCGACACACACGGCGGCTGGAATAATGTTGCTTCTGTCTTTGGTCGGAGCTCCTCCTCCTTTCTGCTTGCATGGTCTGGTTCCTCCTGGTCACTATGATCCAGCAGGAAGTCGCTTCACGCTCCTCCACAGCTGTTAGTTTCAAGTTAAATGTTCGCCAGACGTGGAATCTGAAACTAGCTTTACAGCGAGCGGCTACAGCAACACTTCTCACAGCTGGGAACATCCTGTCAGCCTGAGAGCCAACGAGCAAGCAGCCCGAAAGAAAAGGCCAAACAGCCGAGAAACTAAAGCTGCTTCACAACTGGAGACAACTCTGTCCAACAAAGCACGAGACATGTTCAGGACGAAGCCTTTCAGAGACGGGAACGTTGAGCTTGAAGACAAAACTAGAACCCACAAAGCAGCTGGCTCTGCGTCCTGGTGCTGAGGTGAACCGTCAGAATCACTGTGAACATTCTGATCTGTGAGGCATCAAGTGTTTGTCCTGTTCTAGACTCAAGAAGAACTTTCACTGCCTTTAAACTTCAGATACATCAGGGTTTGACATTTAGCCTGATAATTATCTGTAATCCAAAGGTATGAAATGTTGTCATGGTGATAAAGTTGTTGGCCATCTCCACAGTCAGACCTCTGGGCCACGTGCCCCTGTATCCAAGTGCTGTGGCCCAGAAAGACTGTCAAGACCCCATGGTGTCCTTTTTGGACGTGCAGCAGCAACTGGCAACGTGCGGTCAAGTCAGCAATAATATACATGCAACGTCCGGTTAGACTTTCAAAATAAAACTACCGGTTTAAAGGCGCGTTGATAATGATATGAAACGAAAATGACTAAGTGTTGAAAGCGAGTGTTTAGGCTGCAACACTGAGGAGAGGACAAAGAGGCTCTTCTGTGCAGAAGAAGAGAAACAGCAGAGTACTCCAGTCAGGGAAACCTGTTCCTCTGACAGTCTGACCTGAACAGGTTCCTGTGCAGCAGCTGTAGTGAGTCAGCGGCTCACAGATAATCTGTGTCTCAGTTTACTTACAGCTCTGGACTAATGGCAGGTGGACAGCAGGGGACTCACAGGGACTGTTACAGATTAGTGGGGCAGACTGGACAACATGGATCCACATCTCAGTAAGTACTAAACATCCAGTCAAGTCATAGCAGAGATTAGTGCTGGACAGTAGAACGACAGCCTCACAACAAGTATTACAGTATAAGTAAGACCAGGTTTGGCCGTCCCGCCTGTAGGGGCCTGATGCAGCTGGTCACATTAATCTCTAGAATTGATATCTCTTATTTAAAGGGGCTTACATTTGTCAGGAGAGCGGACGCTGGATCATAAGCCAGTACAAGCACAGCTGATGCAAATCCAGGAGCAGCAGAGCCAGAGACGGACAGCCAGCAGCTGTCTGAACAGACTGAGGACTCTTCTAGAAGAGGTAGACGACTCAGTAAACATCAGAGACCAAAACGATCCCAGGCTGTCATTTGATTAAATGTTAGTTACTTCACTCAGCATGTTGTCTGGAAAATGTTTCCAGTATTAGTGACTTTGCTGATTAAATCTAGAAACAACGTTTAGAAAAAATGGTACGTTCTTTTTTAATATATTTAGTAATAAACAGGACTGATCAGAGCCTGGATGAAGAACTGAAGCAATAAGCATCACCAGTACCAGTGTGAGAAACGTCCCAGCTCTGTGTCCTGGTCTACAGTAATCAGGACTACATCTTCCTGCCAACACAACGTACATTAAACTGAGTCGCTCTCCTTAAAGGGTAAAATATTATCATGTGACCAGCAGCCTGATGGTCCTCCTCCCAGGCTGGACATGCAGTCTGCCAAAATAAGTGTCCCCGTCCACAAAGCAGACGATGGCCGACCATCAAGCGTTTCATTTGAGTATACTTCACAGCACGGCTCATAACAGGTCATAGTGGGACACAAACTACAAACCAGGACCCAGAGAAAGTCTGGTACACCAGAGCTTCTACTGTCCATCAAGCCTGACAGAGAAGAGCTGCATCGAAGACCCAAACCTGACTTCAAGTTAACAGGAAGCTTTTTAATAAAACTAGAAGTCACTGAAACATTTTATACTAAAGAAGACACGTTGAAAGCTTCAACTTTGTCTCTTTGTCCCGGATTTAAGGGGCCCCTCAACTGGACCCAGGCCGGCCCCCTCAAGAAACCCGGTCTAGAACCGCCCTGAGCTCCAGGTCAACACAACACACAGAAACACACAGCGACACACACACACACACACACACACAGACACACACAGTGACACACACAGACAGACACACACAGACACACACACACACAGCAACACACAGTGACACACAGTGACACACAGCAACACACAGTGACACACACACAGACAGACAGACACACACAGTGACACACACAGACAGACACACACAGACACACACACACACACACACACACAGTACACAGACACACACAGTGCAGACACACACAGTGACATCAGTCACACACACAGATACAACACACAACAGTGACACACACAGACACACGACAGACCACACACAGACACACACAGTGCAACACACAGTGACACACACACAGCAACACACACACAGACAGACACACACACAGCAAACACAGCACAGTGACACACACACACACAGAACAGACAACAACACAGACACACACACACACAGCAACACACAGTAGACACACACACACACAGCAAACACAGTGACACACACAACACACACCACAGCAACACACAGTGACACACACACAGACAGACACACACAGACACACACACACACAGCAACACAGTGACACACACAACAGACACACAGCACACAGCAACACACAGTGACACACACACACAGACACACACACACACAGCAACACACAGTGACACACACACACACACAGACACACAGTGACACACACACAGACAGACACACACAGACACACACAGTGCAACACACAGTGACACATCATCACACACACCATCATCACAGCAACACATCATCGTGCACACACAGTTAACAGACAGTACATCATACAGTACACACACACAGCAACACATCATTGACACAGCAACACACAGTATACACACACAGCAACACACATTGACACATCACACAGTAAACACACAGTGACATCACATACACAGCACACACAGACATCATCACACAGCAATCACACAGCACACATGCACACACACAGTACAGACACATCATCATCAGCAACACACAGTGACACACACACATCACATCATCATACATACACACAGCAACATCACAGTGACATACATCATCACAGTGGAACATCATCAGTATCATCAGCAACATCATATCAGTGACATCATCACACAGAAAGACACACACAGATCATCATCATCAGCAACACACAGTGACACACACATCAGTACATCACATCAGCACTACAGATCATTATCAACACATCACAGCAACACACACAGACAATAGACACATCATCATCATCGATCACACACAGGACACACATCAGTCATCAGCACATCACACAGTGATACATCATCATCATCAGTACACACACAGTGCATCAACACAGCAACACATCAATACACACACACATACACAGCGACACACAGACACGCAGCATACACACAGTGACATCATACAGACACAGTGAACACACACCAACATCATCAGTGACATCATCACACATAACACAGGACACACACTATCATCATCAAACACAGTGACTATCATACATACATCATCATACATCATGCAATACAGTAACACACATCAATACATCATCAGTGACAATTACAGCGATCATCAGTGATACAATAA